>JBBBDQ010000131.1:3305000-3501372 GCA_037127315.1 Ascarosepion bandense | reverse complement strand
CCTGCCTGCCTGCCTACTTCCTGACTCCTGACTCATCCACTGTATCTGACTGTTTTTTCTGGCTTTTTTTTTTACCCTTGTCCCTAACTCACCAGGGGTTTCATCCTTTAACTGTAATAATTTTAATAGAGCCCTTACAGCTTCTATTGCCTTCTCTTCATTGGTGAACTTTCATGTGATTTGATTTTCTAATCCTTCCCAAGCCAGGTAGGAGTCCTCCATCTAGAGCTGACCAATGCATTCTAACACCGTCCCATTCATGACATTCCATGCCACATATGTCACCCTCTATAAGAATAAGAGGGATCAAAGCAATTGTAAAAGTTACAGGGGAATCTTCCTGCTGAATGTCATCAGGAAGTCTTTACCCATGTGGTCCTTGGCAGACTATATAAACCTGCTAAAAAGGTATATCCCACATATTCCAGTGTGTTTTCAGGTCATAGCTTTCTGCTATTAACATTATCTTTCTTCCTTCAGTAATTATTGGAGAAATGATGACAACAGAGACAACTTCTGTACATTACCTTCATTGACCTCATAAAAGCTTTCAATTTTGTTAGCAGGGATGGCTTGTTCCAGATACTTGACAGAATTGGTTGTCCTCAGAGGCTGTTCAAGATTGTTCACTCATTCATGTGAATATTAGGGTGTTCTACAATTTAGTGATCCTTATCCAGAGGCTTTAATATACACCATGGTATGATGCAGGGTTGTGTGCTTGAATCTATCTTATTCTATGTTTTTATGCTGTTCAATTTGAATCAGCTGAGAGCAAAATCCAAAGTTTGTGATGTGCTCATTAGAGACATGCTGTTCACAGATGATGCAGCTCAAGCAGCACATTCTAAAAAGCAACTGCTATGACTAAAGAACAATTCTCCAAAAGCCTGCTAAGAATTCAGTCTGGCCATTAGTCTGAAAAACCCAGTGTGTTGAACAGCTTTTTAAAATCAACAGCTCTAATGTGGAGGTGCTTCATGAATTCACATACCTCAGCTTACCACTTCAGACACCCTCTCTCAAGCCAAATCTTACATGCTACACCATAGCTGTCAAGCTGACCTCAAGAGTCTGGGAGCACAGACACCAAAATTGCAGTCTATCGGGCATGTGTCATCAGCTTGATGATCTACAACAATGAGACTTGGAGATATCCCTCAGCACCTTTCAACATCTCTGTCTGACGTGCTTTCTGGGCATCAATTAGCATCCACATCTGTTCAAATCATCCACCTCATTCAACATAACCATTTTAACAGTAAGCATCTCCCTTGAGTGGCTTTCAAGTTTTATATTATTTGAATTTTACAATAAAAAATGATCATAATCGAAACAAGGAAAATAATATATGACAGAAACTTCCATGTGTTTCAAAAAGCAGCATTTTTAATTCTGGCCTGCACCTAATCTCAGACACAAACCATCGTTGCCAGTAAGAAATACACATGTCTTGGCCAAAAGTAGGTTAATTTAAAAGCCAGAATAAAATATAAACCTTTCTTTCACCAGCTTAATGAAATTCCAAAATTTTCTGTTTAAAAAATCTCAATTCAAAATTCTCTTTTCTATAGATCCAAGTGTGACTACTGGTGCTATTAGGAAATATGCAGTTACCTCACCTATGAGGCAGGTCTAGTTGTATATATAGTATAATAAACACCCATAAAAATCTAGCAACAGTGTGTATCTCTTAAAATATAAGCCTCTCATTTGCTAGTCCCATAAATATATATCATGAGGATACTGATTCATTTCTCTCTGAAGAAGAAAAAAATGATTCTTTCTCTGAGACTTAATCACAATTTTGTTTAATTCAATTCAGCATCTTATATGTCATGATGAGTTATTCTTATAAAGCAAATGAGATAATTCTATCTTTTTTGCAGATTGTCTGTGAATGACCACTTATTTATAAGAGAAACTTAACGTCTAGTGTATGATGATGACACAGCTGTACTAAACTGACAGAATAAGTAACATATAGGTAATGACCACTGCAAGTGGACCCAGACTGTCTGGCAAGAGTACCAACTAAGTTATTAAGTGATTGCATGCCAACCAAGAAGACAGACGGTTGGTCAGTTAAGAAGAGAATGAAGCTGCTTGGTCAGATATAAGCACATGACAATTTACGTGTGTCCCATTTCTTGTCCTGGTTCACTCTTTAATAAAATGACTTTTTCCTTTTTAGTTTTCAATGTAGATTGATTGATTACTGAATATTATTTCTGACTAAGTCAAACAGATATAAATAAAGAGAAACAAATTTGTTTAATTTATTCATACTGAGGTCATTATCTTCCTGATATCTGTAAAACAAATATTTTTGTTTTTGTTTGTCTGTAATGTCAGTCAGTACAATAGATTAAAAAGACATTTTTATGCATGTGCCTGTTAACGACTGGCTACAAATCATTATCATTTATTCTTTTCATTATTTACAATAAGAAGTTTACCCTCATCTTTGTTGATATAAACTTATTAACTCGCATAAAAGTGGTAATCAGAATGAGATTTAAAAAATGTCAGTTAAAAAGTTTTTACATGACTTACTTCTACAAACATTCCTTAATTAACAGCTGGGTTCTCTTCCAGTGACCTAAGTAAGAGGTTGTAACTGACTGCTATTTCATGCATATGATGTATGTAAAAGGTTTGTGCAAGTCAGCTTAAAGATAGCTTTAATGTCATTTTTTCACCTTTTGTAATATTTCATCTTTATTTTTCAATATTTATACAGTATTGTTCTGAACAGTGAAGGCATGGTGAAGTAATAAATTGTGACTCAGATTAAAGAATTGGAAATCCAATTTTGAATTCCAACTGAGTTCATTCCATTCACTCTCAATATAGCCTTGGTAGGCAACTAGTCCAGGAGAAATAAAACTCTGAATTCAAACCATCCTGCTGTCTTTTTAGGTTCTGACTCTTTGGGTAAAAGCTAAAAGAAAAAAACAAATCCACCTAGGCTGCTATCTCAAAGAAAGCAACTGCACACCCCTACATCGAGTCATGGTAGAAAGTTATGAACTCCTCAGACTTAGTGCAATGATTTAAAGAAACAGAAAACTTGGACCTTTCTGATTTCAGACCATTCACCCATTGGTGTATCACTTACGACACTTTAGATGTATTAAACAGTAAATATAATAAACAAATTCAAAAATCAGTTCTATATTCTCTATATTATTTCAGGTTGCGTACTTTAAATTTTTATTTATTTTAACTTTATTCATTTCATTTAACTTGATTAGTTTTGCAATACAGTTCTTCAACTGGGTTGAATTCAAATAATCTGGTCACTAACTGAGTTGGCTACTGGGTGAGAAGTTGTTGCTGACTGCTACTACCGGCATTAAACGTGTGTAATGGGTTTGTGTCAGCCAGCTTCAGATAGCATAAATCCCCTTTTTTGCACCATTTGTCATTTTTTTTTTATAATCATTTCACCCCGAGCAAGGCATTCCACTGCCACTATTGTGCAGGGGGTTACATAGAGGGGAAAGTGGTGAGAAAGGATGGTTAGAAATAGGAAATGTCAGAAGGTGGGTGATAGACGGGTAAGAATACCGAGAATGGGTTGGGTAGATGGTGAGAGTGTTGGGAGAATAGATGCAAGTTAGTGTGATAGGAGGTGTCTATTGACCTTACATTTAAACTCCTGGAGATTGTAGCTGTCGGGAAAGCAGACATGTGGAAGGGAATTCCACAGTCGGGAAGTGCGAGAAAAGAAGCTGTTGGAGTAGAAATTGCGGTTACATCTTATCTGTTTCACTGTAAAAGGATGGGACCTAGTTGCTAATCTAGTATCTCGTGTAAATTCATACCTAGGTGACACCAATGATCTTTTATGTTTTAATGCTTATACAGTAGTGTACTGAACCATAAATGTTTGTTTGTTTTTTGTTTTTTTGCGGGGGAGGGTGTAATCATTTCATCTCAAGCAAAGCAGAACCACCACTGGTGTGCAGGGAGTTACAATGAGACAAAAACAAGTTACATGAGATGTCGATGAAATGATATAAGATTGATGGGAATCAAGGAGATAGAAGATGGTAATCGATGTTGCTATTAAACTTTTTGAGATTGTAGCTATCAGAGAAGCAACCAAATGGAAGGGAGTTCTACAAACTAGGAGTGTTAGAAAAGAAACTTTTAGAGTAGAATAGGCAGTTATATTTAACTATTTCTATGGAAAAAAGGATGTGATCTTGATGCAAGTCTAATAGCACGCGTAAATACATGTGGTTGAGGCACCAGAGAAAGAAGCTTATCAGAGCAGTAGCCATGGAAATACTTGTAGAAAAGTCAGAGGAAAGCCATGTCGGTGAGAAAGTGACTGAAATGGTGGCTGTCAAGTCAGGAGCGATTACACTGCAGATCCTTGTTTGGATTTTGTAAAGAACCTCAGGATGAATAGCAAGAGCACCCAACCAACTATGGCAACAGTATTCAAATGCATGGACGAATAGGAGATTTATAAATGTGAAAAATAAATTCTAATAAGAAAAACTTCCTGGCCCAACACAGTGACCCAACCTTCCTAGCAGTAGATGCAGCTAGAGATTCGATGTAGTCATTCCACTTGAGGTCAATTTAGAGAGTTAGGCCAACAAGGTGCAGTCTGTTGCTCTCACAGAGACTATCATTCAATCACAGATTGAAGGTCTTTTCAAGAAATATCAGTCAAATTTACTTTGTCAGCCTTGGCAGATTTCCTATTGAGATGGGAGTAAATGGTGGTGTCAACTGTATAGATGCCTACTTGGGAACTGATTACATCATGAAGATCATTGATGAAGATTAGAAAAAGCTGACAACCCTAAGATAGAGCATTGATTGATGCCTACATTCATATGAAAGAATATCGAAGCTTATGCATTCAAAACTACCTTCACAATTTGATTGGAATGATTGAATTAAATCTAACATTTGTCCAGAAATACCATAGCTCTGGAGCTTACACAGAAGGCCAGCATGCCAAATTCTGTTTAATGTTTTCAAGATATCAAGAGCAAACAGCTTGAGCTTTGCTGTTCTTATCAAGAGCCTGGTATATATATTCAGTAATGGTCATTAGCACATTAGCATTAGACCTGGCAAAGTGGAAGCCAAATTGTTTGTCAGAGAGAAGGTTATGAAATGTGAGTATTTCAGCATTGATAAAAGCCTTAAATACCTTGCCAAAAAAGAAGAGGTTAATAGGGTGATAATTGCAGGGGCCAAGGGGCTCTCCAGAGTTCTTAAAAAGAGGGGCTACAGAGGAACTATACAAGTAGGCAGTTTTTTAAATCTTCTGACCATTAAGCACAAGATTTTTTATTTTTTCCACTATTTATATTTAGACTATTTATTTTGGACTTATTTATATAGGATGTGCATTGTAGTGTAGCGGATATCAACATGGAAAGAGAAATCAGAGAGCCGAGTTTGAATTCTAGTTGAATTCATTGCATTCACTTATGCACAAATACTCTTGGTAAAGGTATTAATCCATCTCTTCTCCCTCAAGTTAATGGTTAAATAGCAGAACAAACTGGGTTCTATAGCCTTGGTTGGCAACCAGTCTACTGCAAAAGTAATGGCAACCTACTGTGGGAAAATCCTCTGCCTAGTCAGTCAGGTCTTTTTCAAAATATGATTGCCTAGGCATGAATTATGTATGACACTTAATTGACTGATATTTGGACTCTTGTCTTCATTTTATTGTGGTTATCAAAGTGTTTTGATTATTGTAATCTTCAGCCTTCATCAGGTGTATATCAATCTGGGTAACATACAGGAATTTTGTTTTTGCTAAAGACCTATTAAAGGTCTCAATATTAGTTATGGGACAGTTAAATTTGCATTAAATTTGGTGATGGTATTTAATAACAATCTATAATTTTCATGGGTCAACAAAATATATTCATCAGAGATAACAATTTTATTGTATAAGACTCTTTGATAGAGAAACTGTAGTGTTAAAAATTGTTCAGACTATTGCAGTTTGAAAACAAAAATGATAATTATAACCTGAGGAAAGGGTAAGCTCTATAATACACAAGACAAAACAGGTTACTAAATGAACAAATTTCTAAAATGTTTTTTTCCACTTGAATGGTAATAGGGTGCTTCTTAAATTAACAGTTTTACTAATAAAAGAAAATAGAAAAATTTTGCAAATCAGCATTCATTCAACATTCCTCTATCCATGACATTAAATAATTCAATAATAATTATTATAAAAATAATGCCTTACCCACAAAGCTGTGTAAGTCTTCTTGCAAATTTGAAAAGTGAGTATTCGGCAGCTCCATCCCAGAAATAGCAACAATTTTCAATTTTTGGTCTAATCTAACTCTTTTTTATGGTAGACCATGGCAAGAAAAATCTGATATAATGAGCTGGCCCTTTTTCCATCACCTTCAATGATGGATCATATAGATGAATTTCACTTGACATTTGGAGTGAGATTGAATCCAAATCCATATTATATATGGCGATATTATTTCTTTCATAAATTTTTTCATAGAAACAACATTAACAAGGAAAATAATTCAAAATTAACTAAATCTAATACAACGATTAAAAGCTTCTCTGAAAAACATTTATATAAAATATGTATTAATATACACACCAGAAAAATGTGAAAAAAATTAAAACATAAAACTATTATACACTGATATTATTTAATCCAGCCAAACTTTACCTGCAAAGTTTTAATCTAGTGCTTAATTATCAGTGTTAAGAATTTGTTTCAGCTTATGGCCAGCACATGTTCTTTCTTTTTACTTTTGAAATGGTATGGCTTCCAGCTGTGAGCTTCTATAAAACAAGACCGTTTTGGGAATTGTAAGCACATCAAAAGATTTTTCAGCCGACATGACTGCCGAATAAACTTGTTCAATCAAACTCTTGGCTCTACCATTTCAAAGAAAGAAACCATTCCTGAGACAGGGTGACTCACATTAAACTCTAACCCTGACTCACCTGGTTCCTAATCTATGTCTGGTCATATATATATATATATATATAGGGAGAGAGAAAGAGAGAGATCAGAGCTAAAGATGAAAGTTGTCATATAGTTGAATTGCAATTGCAGGTGTCCTTTGTGTGTGTGTGTGTGTGTGTGTGTGTGTGTGTGCGTGTTTGTCTGCATGTGTGCACATATATTGTGTACACAACTTATACAAATTCATTACAAGATCTGAGCACTTCATCAAAGTATAATTATTTACAAGCTTGTCTCACCAGATTAATTATGACTGGGTAACCTGACTAGGTTCTCTATACTTTTAGGTTTGTGCCATAACTAAGATGCACATAGTAAATACAAATTCATTGCAAGAAACGAAAAGCTCGGTTACATAACACATGAATTACTCAATCTGTTATTCAGTCAAATTACTTACTGTTTTCTATCTCTCACTGAACATTTCTCACATCCTTTAAAATCACCCCACAACTATTTTTTTCTTTGAGAAAGTAGTATAAAAACAGCCTCAGCCCACATAGTAAAAAAAAAGTGCTAGATGTAAAATGTAAAACAAAAAGATACAAAGCCTTTAAATCTAACATAATGATAAATGTTTCTCAAATCTTCCTGTTCACTATTTGTGCCAGTTTCAAGAAGTCACCTATTTGAAAAACTAAGGTAACAGAAGAAAGTAACAAGACAGAACTAGAAATAAACTGCACGAAAACTGAATGCATGGTCATCAGTAAAAAGGGCAGCCAAAAATGCCAAATACAGGTCGGGGATACCAGAATCAAGCAGGTACAAAAATTTAAATACCTGGGAAGCGTTATAACAGAAGACAGAAAGTGCGACACAGAGATCCGAAAGCGAATTGGCATGGTGAAGGAAGCATTCCAGAAGTTGAGTAAAATATTAAGAAACAGGACAATTTCGCTAGAAACTAGGAAGAGAGTACTGGATTGCTACGTGATGTCTGTCCTTCAATATGGCAGTGAATGCTGAACAATACCATCAAAGATGAAGGAAAAACTTGAAGCAACTGAAATGTGGTTCTACAGAAGGATGCTGTGAATCTCATGGATTGAGCATGTGAGCAATGATGAGGTCTTGGAAATGATGGAAACAAAAAGGAAATTAATACTGAGCATCAGGAAGAGACAGATGAAGTTCCTGGGACACGCAATGAGGAAGGAGGGTCTGGAGAACCTGATACTAACAGGCCAGATAGAGGAAAAAAGAAACAGTAGAAAGCAACAGATAACATATTTGAAGGACCTAATCAGGTGGATGACAGAACGAGGATTGCACAGTGTAATAGGAGAAGGTGTGCTCAGAGCCACCAGGGATAGGGAAACATGGAAAGCCATGATCGCCTACATCCTGAAGGGACATGGCACATAGAAGAAGAAGATCCATGAGCTTACAACTACATGACATTGAAACACCAGTTCCCATATGATCACTGAAATTAAGCAATGTTAACTGTGGTCAGTACCTAGATGAGTGACTGCTTGTGAATACCAGGAGCTGTAAGCTTGAATATACTGATGGTGTAATGAATAATGACTCAGAATTGTTAAATGGATGGCCGAGTTCCAATTCTCATTGGGTTTATTATATTCACTTACATGCAAATACCCTTCTTCTACTTCTTCTCTCCAAGCTATGCTTCAGTTAGTATCTTTCAACCATTATCTCCCAAAATATTTTTAACAATCTAAAAATATTTTCTGGCTTTAAATAACCTGGAAAGGGTTTATAAGCTGAAGAAAATGTATTAATCAATCAATCAAATTGGTATGAGATTCAAACTCAGGACACTTGATCAGAATACTCAAGTAGCAAAAGAAAAGAATATTAGATTTTGAACAGAAAAGGGCAAAAATGTTTATATATATATATATATACACACACACATAATTAGAGAGACAGAGAGTAATACAAAGGTTTTTTATTCTAAATATGTCAGCATATTGTGGCTGTGTTCATAGTTGATATTGTTGAGTGTTGGCATTTTCTTTTTTATTAATAATGTTTCTATTCTTTTTAGTCTTTTTTGCATGTGAATGATGCTTTTATATTTGTGTTATGGTCTCCATGTGTATTTAAATGAGAACTAATTGAGCTATGGTCAGAGAGATGTAACGTGAGTCTTCTTGGTAAACATGCAGTAGTATGTCCAATGTAACTATTTATAAATTTGGATTAATCAAGAACACATTTCTTTGAAGGATATGCAAATGCATAAAAAATATTGGTTCTCTGTAATTAAGATCTTGCAGGTAAATATATATATGGTGGGAAACTCAATGAAAAAATAGAAAAGTATATGTGATGCATTTCATCCTTCATATGGATGATGCTATTATTTTTGTATTATTGATGATTATGTTCCATCTCCATGTGTATTTAAATGAGACCTAATAGAGCTATGGTCAGAGAAATGTAATGTGAGTCTTCTTGTTAAACAAATAGCAGTATATCTAATGTAATTCTTTACTAATTTGGTTTGATCAAGAACAGTTCTTTAAAGGACATGTAAATTCATAAATAATTTTGGTTCTCTGTAATTTAGATCTTTACCAGTTCTATTTCCCTAACTAAATTTCAACTTTTAAACTCTCAACTCAGATAATGGGGAGGGCATGTCTTCTAATATGAGACATAGGTATCTGTCTGCTTTCCTGTTTACTTTCTTAAATTCAAAAGTTATTAATCCTACCCCTTTTTATTTTCCTGTAGCTGGTATAAAATCTTCTGTCATATGAATTTGATTAAATAAAATTTTCATTCCGCCATTGCTGAAGAAGCAAGGATGTTCTTGTAGAAATGGCTATTCAATGGATTTAAACATTGAAATTTTTGTTTTATTTTTATATATGCCTCTGTAAATAGAATATAATATTTGCATCGAGCCCTCCACCTTGATCAATTTTAATATTAATGAAATTAATATTAATTAGGATCAGGTTTTTGGGATTTACCTACCTGATCATCCTTTTGGATTAAAAATGTAATATATATATATATATATATATATATAGTGGGTAAGTGAATGACAAACTGGAAAAATATATGTGATGCTTTTCATCCTTCAAAAGGACTTCTTTTGAGTTAATAATGTTTTTATTTATGAAAATTAGCTGGCCTCATTTAGCTCCTGTTTTTGCTTTAAATATACAAAATTGTTATAGCAGTTAGAGATATATGTTATAGTCTCCTGTAAATATATGTGTATTAAATAGCCTAGTGGTGAGCATTTTGACTCATGAGACCCAAGTTTGAATCTCATAAGGATCAATTTGTCAAAACTGTAACCTTTTGATAATATTAATTTCTTTGATAATAGTTATTGCAGTATTAGCCATTTCCTTATTAGGAAACATTTGGCACTTGTTGACTCAGCAGCTTGTACTATTGTTGATTAAAATTTATCAAGTCTTTCTCTTAAAATAATTTTTCAGGAAATCAAGATTCTCAAGGCAAGTAGCTGTTATTGCTCTTTCCAGTATTGTTGGGGGTTTCCTTCCTTCCTAACCCTTTTTTCGATGTAGTGTGAACTGTCAACATTATGATTCATCATTATTTTCACAAGTTACATGTGATATCAGTTTTAGGTGTCTCTGCTTTTCAAGATTCCAAGTGATGTGATTTGTGTTACCTGGTACTATTCTTTCTTGGTGATTCTCTAGCCCCAGTCCACAAGGTTCAAAGAAGTGTAGTCTTTACTCAGACCTGTTTTTTTTTTAATCATTTCACCCCAAGCAAGGCATTCCACTGCCACTATTGTGCAGGGTTTACATGGGGGAAGGTGAAGAGAAAGAGTGGTTAGATATAGGAAATGTCAGAAGGAGGGTGATGGGTAAAGATAGCGAGGCTGAGGGTTGGGCAGATGGGAAGAGTGTTTGAGAGAATGGATGCGAGTTAGTATGTTAGGTCTCAATTGACCTTACATTTAAACTCCTGGAGATTGTAGCCGTCAGGGAAGCAATCATGTGGAAGGGAATTCCACAGTCAGGAAGTGCGAGAAAAGAAGCTGTTGGAGTAAAAATTACGGTTACATCTTATCAGTTTCACTGTAAAAGGGTGGGACGTAGTTGCTAATCTAGTATCTCATGCAAATTCGTACCTAGGGAGCACCAGTGGTCTAAATTCATCGAAGCAGAAGCCATGAAAATATTTATAGAAGAGGCACAGGGAAGCCATGGCACGCTGGTGAGAGAGTGATTGCAGGTGGTCTGCCAAGTCAGTATTGATCACCTTACAGACACTGTTGTATTTTGTCAAGAACCCCAAGGAGAATAGCAGAGGCACCCAACCAGATGTGGCAGCAGTATTCAATACAAGGATGAAAGGTAGATTTATATATGTGCAGGATAGATTCAGATGGAAAAAACTTCCAGGCCCTGCACAGATAACCAAAACTTGTGTTCTTAACTAGGTTTTGTGTCGAGGTACCCCTGATAAATATCAAAAATCGATAATCGAAAAAATTGAGTTATAGAAGGAGTGGTCTGATTTTAATCAAATTTGATACACTCATAGACAGACATAAGAAATGATTTTCAGAAGTTTCAAGGTTGCAGTTCTTAAAATAGTGCAGAAAATCTATAATATATATATATATAAAAGGCAAGATGTTTGTGTGTGTGTCTGTTTATCTACCTGTATGCCTGTATTTTTTTCAGCCCTTTTATTTTAGTTTTTGCTTTGGGTTTGGCTCTAAGTAGGTATAATTGTAGTTTTTAGTCTCAGCCATGATACAGTTTACTCAGAGGACTTATTTAGCCTTCAAAATTCAGTTTACAGCGAAAAAAACTTATTTGATATCGATAACAGGAAATCAAAATTTGACTTACATCCATTCATTTTTCTTTCAGACTACGGTTTTGCTTTAACTGGAAGCAACTATTGCTTTTTAGTTTTTCATGCCAACATCCAAAGAGTCTGAGCTCTATGACCATGGATTAGTTTTAAAGCTTTCATTACACCCGAGCAATGCCAGGCTATACTGCTAGTCAGCAATATAACTTGAAATTAATTAGATTCATATGTATATATATATATATATATATATACAAAAATATTTTATATGTTATTAATTAATTTCTATTATTTGTCCAATTAGACATTTATTTACATATCTAAATGTTGATGTCTGCTTAAATTTATTTCATTTTATCTAAATTTTGATTTTTCCCTTATTAGTTATTTTTCTTTTCTTTAGGTATATTATGTTTATATATCATTTACTTATATCAATAATTCATTTTATGCCTTTCCTTTTTATTCCTAAAATAAATTTTAATGTAAATTATTTTTATCTCAACAATAGTCAAGCTCTGTTTTTGTTTGAAATGGTTAAAAAATTTATAACATTCAACAAAGCCTAGCAAAGCTTGTTATTTTTCATTTTTATCTTTTTCAATGTATCTACCTATCTTTCCCCACCCTTAGTCTGTGTATGTTTCTGTCTGCAAATCTAACATACCTTTTCCTTTCTCTTTCTTTCTTTTCCTTTCATCTGTTTTTACTTTCCCTTTCTTTTTACTATGTTTTTCTGCTTCCTTTTGTTTCTGCATGCTTACCTTCCAGTTTCATTACCCACCCACACACACACTCACACTCAAACAAATTTTTGTATTTTCCATAATATTAAAGTTGCCAACAGTTGCAAATCTACTCCACTGTCTTGACCATGTTTCTTCCTGTCTACAAAGTTAACCATGCTTTTATCTCTACTCTTTACTCCTTTCCCTTTCTTCTTTTCTCTTTCTTCCTCCCTTTTTTCCTTCTTCCCTTCTTTTTTCTATGCACTGTGCTTTTCTTTTTCTTTGTATTTTTTGCAGGCTTATTTCCAGTTTCTTTACCCACACACACAATCAGACACATTTTTGAATTTTCCCATAATATTAGAGATCATTGATGAAATAAATTCAGTTTGCTAAAATTTTTTTTTTTAATCATATCACCCCGAGCAAGGCGGTAATGCCACTGATGTGCAGGGGGCTACATAAGAGTGAAAAGATTGGAAAAAAGAAAACCGGAAACCACGTTCTAAACAGAGAACAAGGGATGAGGCTCTACACTTGTTCAATAGACGTGGGTGGAGTGTGAACCGGGCGATAGTTTAGTCTATCTACTCTAATTGAAAAAAAAAAAAAGTGAAAGGAAAACAGTGAAAAGATTGGAAATAAAGAAAGCCGGACACCACATCCTAAACAGGGAACAAGGGATGAGCCTCTACACAAAAAGAAACAAGGGAAAGTAGTGGATAACATATTTGAAGGGTCTAAGCAGGTGGATGGCAGAGCTGGGTAGGGTAACAGGAGAAAGTGTGCTAAGAGCCACCAGGGATAGGGAGAAGTGGAAAGCCATGATTGCCCACGTCCTAAAGGGACATGGCACATAGAAGAAGAAGTGATAAATATTGTATTGCATAAGTTTTAATACAATTGTATTAGTTTTTATACTATTGTAAATATAAAATTATTCTTGTAGCTAAACAATCTAATAGTGTCTAATATTTTTGTTATAAATTTCTGCAGAACAATAAAGTGTGTAAATTCACTTTAACCACAATTTTAGCTTTTATTACAATTCTAAGCACATCCTTTTAAGACAATAAAACATTGCCGAAAAGTAAAGTTAGTTAAAACTAGCAGTATAGCCCGGCGTTGCTCGGGTGTAATAAAAGCTTTAAAACTAATCCATAGAACTGGAGCTCAGACTCTTTGGACGTATCTGCTAGTTTCAGTTTTGTAGCAAAGCATAAACAACAGCAATTATTTTAACTGATTTATTTTCCTAATTCTTATTACTATAAATATTACTTTTAGTGGTGACACATATTTTAGTTGCCATCCTTGATTTTATTTTATTTTATTTTATTAAACAGTGAATTTAATAACAGCTGAGATTTCTCTTTCTAACATATTAACTATGGTGAGATTCAAATCTAGATCTCACAGTCAGAAAGTGAATATTTTAGCCACTCTATCAAGTCCCCCATTATAGGAGAAACCAATGACTTATCCAGCATGTTTTAGACTATTCATCCACAGAGAAACCATGCTGGATCAGATGCTGGTTTCTTGAATGAAGTGGAACATATTTTCTTTATTGTTTCTCAGTGACACAGGTCACAAAATATAATTCACAAAAATTTAAAAAAACAAAAAACAGGGCATTTCTTCAAACATGGGTATTCACAAAATCACATTTGGTGTGGGAAGTATCATTTGGATAGAAAATCTATTGATTCAGTAGAAATTTATATATATATATATATATATATATATATAATTAGGTTGATTTATGGTCATGTTTGGCACCAAGATTGATGTTTTCAGTAGTTTTACTGATAAAAGATATTTTAGCAAGCATTTTCTATCATGAAGTTCTCAATATTGATGTCAAGATAGAGCATTGATAGTTTTAGTGCAAAGGATTTGTCACTTATCTGGACAGGTTCATGCCAACTTCAAAGTTTCATGAGTACATCATTATAATGCACTCACTCATTGAGGCTGGGTTCCTTGCTGCAAGAAAAACAGCCTTGGTGAGTGAGTGCATCACAATGGCATCATCACAAAGCTTCAAAGTTGGGATAAATCTGCTCGGTTAAAGTGACTCATCCTTTTCACTAAAACTATATATATATATATATATATATATATATATATATTAAACATTAGTATTAACATTAAAAGGCTGATTGATTTGTTTTTATACTGCTGTTAATCTTTTTCAAAAATATTCTCTGGCTTTAAATCAACCAGAAAATATTTTTGATTGTAAAAAGTTTTTGATATAATAATTATTTACTGATACAATTATTTAACTCATAACTGGAAATATTAAAAAAATGATAAATGTTTGTCAAGTTAATTAAATACTGAAAAAAAGATGGTTAAGAAAGACCATAATATAATGACATCAAGATAAGGATTCTGTCTGACCACACAAGTTTCCATGACCAAAATGATTTAAACATTGTCCATGCAAGAAAAATTCTTGAGATAGAAAATTCAAGTTCAGGTTTCATCAAAATGTTTTGTTTACTCTTATTGCTAAAAATGGATAAACTAAATATTAGAAGCAAACAGATATGACTAAAAAAAATTATCACAGTGTGTATCATTTCTCAATGTAAAAGATGAAGGAAGCTGAGAGTATAAAACTTGTAACTTCTACTAATTACAATATTGTGTATGTATTTGTTTATGTGAGTATTTATTTCCATATATATATATATATATATATATATACAATAATAATACTATTAACTATAGCAACAACAACACCAATAGTAAGAGAACTAACTCTACCAAAACTAGTATTAATAAAGCTATAATTTAAATCATCTTGTATAACCCACCAAGAACAAACTCGGAGGGAAAAGATGGGGAAGCAAAAAAAGAAACAAACAAAGTACATGAACAAAAAGTCAAGCACTCATAAGAAAGAAAAAAAGCCCTAACACTAAAGCGCTCAATACGAAAGTAGAGCAAGCAAAGACAGAAAATCTAAGCAAGAGCCAATTTCCCTGATGAACTGTTAGGCGAAACCGTGGCTCTTGTTTAGATTTTCTGTATATATATATATATATATATATATATATGTGGGAATAAACACTCACACAAACAAATACACACACATATTATGGAGAGAGAGAGAGAGAGAGACAGAGATTTGTGTCTGTACATTATATATATAATATTGTAATTAGTAGAAGTTACTAGTTTTATACTCTCAACTTCCTTCATCTTTTACATTGAGAAATGATACACACTGTGAATATTTTTTCAGTCATTTCTGTTTGCTTCTAATATTTAGTTTATCCATTTAAACTGTTAGTTTTAAATATTTGCCTCATTGTGTTCCTATTTACATGAATAAACACATATCTGTGCAGTGCAAATCTGCTATCAGATTAGAAACTGCTAATTAAATGGTGACTTAATTTCTGTTTCCACTCATTAAGGATAATCAGAAAATGGGCCAATTATTTAAAAAAATAAAAGTGATGTTCTATGGATAAATAATTGCTTCATTTTCTTCTTTTCAATTTCTTTTCAAACTTCTTTGTTGTTGCTGTTATCATAATAAACTTTCTCTAGATTTTGCCCATAGTTCTATCTTCAGCTACTAAGATGCATTTTTTAGTATTGTCTACATAAACTTAGATTTAGTATATCAAGGCAGCAAATAATTTTCTAAACATATACTGTTAAATATAAAAGACAATGAATGTCTATTATGTTTAATCATGGGCCATTCTAAACGTCGTATTTTGGCTTTAATTTCAGTTGAAAATAAAGACAAAAATTCTCCAACATTTGGATAATTTTTTATTAGTTTGGTTCTAAACTTTCAGCTCACATGAGCCATCTTCAGAGAGGTTATTAAAGATGGTAACACAATAACATCCACCATCAGCGACAATTTTATTTTATGTTGACATAAAACTCCGCTAGGCAATGGCAATAGTTACAAAAAATAACAAACGCATAAATAAAATAAATAATAAAATAAATAATAAATAAATAAATAAATAAAATAAATTAAATAAAACAAATTATAAAAAATTATCCAAATGTTGAAGAATTTTTGTCTTTATTTTCAACTGAAATTAAAGCCAAAATACAACATTTAGAACGGCTCATGATTAAACATAATAGATGTTCATTGTCTCTTATATTTAACAATATATGTTTAGAAACTTAGATGTGCATTGTGGTGCAGTGAATATTGCACTCATAACAACAAATCAGGGTGTCGAGTTTGAATTCCAGTTAAATTCCTTGCATTCACTTACGAACAAGTACCCTTGGGAAAGGTATTAATCCATCTCTTCCCTCCAGCTATGGGTTAAATAATAGGACAGATTTGGTGATATAGCCTTGGCTGGCAAACAGTCTACCACAAAAAGCAATGGCAACCTACTGCACAATAATCTTCTGCCCAGTCAATCATGTCTCTTTCAAGACATGATCGCCCAAAGTGTGTATCACATATGGCACTTAACTGACTGACTGACATAAGCTTAGTACCATGGTAGCTTCATCTTTTTTCAGCTAAACATGATTCTTGTTATGAATATTGCTTTAAATAAAATAGCTAAAAATTTAACTGAATTTAAATTAAATGGTGTATTAATATTAAATCATTAATTCAATTGGTAGACTAGCATCTTCCCATTGGAATGAAAAGACAAAACTGTGTTCATTCTGATTAGATACACTAGTCTAACAAACATATATTAAATATGTAATATTAATACATATGAAAAAACTCAGACAGACAAACACACACTTCTTTTATTCTAGCCAAAAAAAGCCTGTCTAAAGAAGCTAAAATGCATAGTCAAAAATGCCTTTACAGTTTGTCTTATTTATCAAAAATATTGTTCAGATTTGATATGCTACTGAAACACACACATTTATTTCATTCTGGCCCAAAAGGCCTGTCTAACAAAAGTAAACTGTATATTCTATAAAATAGTTTACTAATTCAACTGATTTATCAAAAACATTGTTCAGACACTATATGTGATGAACACACATTTTCTTTCATTCTGGTCTAAAGAGGCTTGTTTTTAACAAAGATAAAATTATAAAATAAAAATTTTCAACTTTGATTTATCAAAAACATTGTTCAGATTCTATATGCTACTGAGCACTTCTTTTATTTTGGCTCAAAGAGTTCTGTCTAACAAAAGTAAAATACATAGTCTATGAAATAGTTTCTCATTTAGTCTGATTTATCAAAAACATAACATAGATTCTATATGCTACTAAGACATACACTAACACCTGTCTAATGAAGGTAAAAAGCATAGTCTATAAAATCATTTTTCATTTAGTCTGATTTATCAAAAACATAGTTCAGATTTTATATGCTACAGAGGCATACACACTTCTTTCATCCTGGCTTAATGAGGCCTGTTTAAAGAAGGTAAAAGGTATAGACTATTAAATAGTTTTCCAGTTAGTCTGGTTTACCTAAGCATTTTCAGATTCTATATGGTACATAGACACACACACTTTTTCATTCTGCCCCAAGGATGCCTGTCTAATGAAGGTAAAAGGCATAGTCTATGAAACAGTTTTCCATTTAGTCTGATTTATCAAAAACATTGTTAATATTCTATTTGCTAGTAAGACACATGCACTTCTTTCATTTTGTCCCAAAGATGGTTGTCTGACAAAAGTAAAAGGCATAGTCTGATAAAATCATTTTCCATTTAGTCTGATTTATCAAAAACATTGTTAATATTCTATTTGCTAGTAAGACACATGCACTTCTTTCATTTTGCCCCAAAGACGGCTGTCTGACAAAAGTAAAAGGCATAGTCTGATAAAATCATTTTCCATTTCATCTGATTTATCAAAAACATAGTTCAGATCTTAAATTTTTCCCACCTGAATCTATTCTGCACATATACAAATCTACCATCCACCCGTGTATTGAATATTGCTGCCATATCTGGTCGGGTGCCCCTGCTGCTCTCCTTGGGCTTCTTGACAAAATACAAAGGAGGATCTGTAATATGGTTGATACTGACTTGGCAGACCGGCTGCAGCCGCTCTCTCACTGGTGTGATGTGGCTTCCCTGTGCCTCTTCTACAAGTACTTTCATGGCTTCTGCTCCGATGAGCTTAGATCACTGGTGCCGCCTAAGCACGAATTTACACGAGATACTAGATTAGCAACTAGGTCCCACCCTTTTACAGTTAAACAAATAAGATGTAACCGTAAATTCTACTCCAACAGCTTCTTTTCTCGCACTTCCCGCCTGTGGAACTCCCTTCCACAAGTCTGCTTTCCCGACAGTTACAATCTCCAGGTGTTTAAATGTAGGGTCAATAGACACCTCCTATCACACTAACTCCCAACTATTCTTAGAACACTCTCATCTACCCAACCCTCATTCTCGGTATCCTTACCCGCCTATCACCCACCCTCTGACATTTCCTATATTTAATCATCCTTTCTCCACTCTACGTAGCCCCCTGTGCAGTAGTGGCAGTGACATGCCTTGCTTGGGGTGAAACGCTTATAAAAAAATAAAAAATAAAAAAAAATATTCTACTGAGGTACACACACACTTCTTTCATCCTGGCCTAAAGCGGCTTGTATAAAGAAAGTAAAAGACATAGACTATTAAATAGTTTTCCATTTAGTATGATTATCAAAAACATTGTTCAGATTCTGTATGTTACTGAAACACACACACACTTCCTTCATTTTGCCTCAAAGAGATCTGTCTAACAAAGGTAAATAGGATAGCCTACAAAATAGTTTCCAAATTAATATTCCATTGCAATTTGACTTTCATAGCAAAAATGTAGACTTATCTACATAAAAATATTTATATATATATATATATATATATATATATTTAGTGTATCGAGGCAGCAAATAATTTTCTAAACATATACTGGTAAATATAAGAGACAATGAATGTCTATTATGTTTATTCATGAGCCGTTCTAAACGTCGTATTTTGGCTTTAATTTCAGTTGAATACAAAGACAAAAATTTTCCAACATTTGGATAATTTTTTATTAATTTGGTTCTAAGCTTTCAGCTCACATGAGCCATCTTCAGAGAGGTTATTAAGACAGTAACACAATAACATCCGCCATCAGTGACGATTTTATTTTTTATTGACATAAAACTTCACTAGGCAATGGCAGTAGTTACCAAAAATAACAAATGCAGTTCGCAAATTTGCAATGCAGTTCTATGACGTCACACCGCATGATAGCATGAAATGACAACAGAACCATGTATTTTATATATAGATATATATATATATATAAAATTGCTGTTGGAAATGTAAACAGAGAAAAAAACTGGAGAATATTCAGAAGCTTGTCAAAATACTTGAAAGCAACCCAACTACCACAATCATCTCAAAAGAAAACATAAGTTAGACAAAGTGGTATGGGAAAACTGAGAGGACAGTTGTGGGGAGATAAAGTAAAGTTTTTCACAAATATTTTCAGCAGAAAAATTGTAGACCATTTCAATGTCGATAATGGTGTCAGAATAAATGCAAAGAATTATTGTAAATTCTCAAATGTTTTTGGAGGATTATAGGTTAAAAGTGAGAAACTTTACATCCAGTATATATTCGTACATGGAAATGTCTTTTCTTATCCTGCAAAGCTGATTGTTGCCTAAAATGTATTCACTACTAAAAATTAATGCAATAGTTCCCAACAACTGCAAATATTAATTCAGTAGAAAACGTGTGGTTCACCATTAAAAGAGATGTATATGAAAATGGAAAGCATTATTCAAACAGAGATATCTGGAAAGAAATGATAAATGCCACAAATCATGTTAAATTGAAACAATGAAAAAGTTAACAAAAACAATGAATAAAAGACTGATGAAGGTCACCAGAAAGCCATAGAAACACTATTTTCAATATATAAAGTATTGTGTTAATTAAGTAAATGTTTATATGGCCAGGTACTGGGTATGACGGTAAACTGCATCTGGCAGCAAGGTCTCTTCACAACCTCTGATTTCGAGGTTGTGAGGAGCATGTAACCACCTCTTAATTGCTGTTGTTCCCAGGTCCACCCTGATCCGGGGTGGTAACACCTGTTAGGGTCCCAGTTATGGGCAAATGATTAACCCCCACAAACAGGGGTCAAAACACTATGAAAGTATAAAAACAGACTTTTATGAAATATATACATAAAAAATTTTTAAGGAAAAATATTACCAACAAAACTTTTTTGAATGAAAAATATTTCCAGGAAAACATTTTTGAAAGAAAAATGTTACCAACAAAGATATGAAGAAAAATGTTACCAACAAGAATACATTTTTGAAGGAAAAATGTTTCCTCAAAAATACATTTTTGAAAGAAAGATGTTACCAACAAAAATACGTTTTTGAAAGAAAGATGTTACCAACAAAAATACGTTTTTGAAGGAAACAAAATTATTGCCATAATACGTTTTTTGAAGGAAAAAAGTTATTGCCTTAATATGTTTTTTCCATACTAAAATAACTAATACTTTGGCATTAAATCACCTATAAGGGGTTGATATTCCATAAAACAAATCAAATCAAGTTTCTATGGCCTACATCATTCAAATCTATTTATAAATAAATATTTATTTTGCATTTAGTTATTATCAATACTTTAATAAGGATTGATATAAATTACAATTTTGCACAATATATTGTTCATATAAATATAAATTCTTCCTTAATTTTACAAAAACATTTTTATAGGGGTTGAAAAAATATGCTCAAATAATTCAAAATTTCAGATAACTGAATTATTGAAAAAGAATGAAGAAAAAAGTCATTTTCTGTAAGAAATTAAACATTTATATCATTAAAAAAATTTTCAGATGATTTGTTCAAGGTTTTATCTTGTCTATTTTTTTTTTAATGCAAAACAGCATCAATTTTTGTCTGTTTCCAGTCAGTCGTTAAATGACTTCGCTATGTGCTGGACAAATGGAAAAAAAATTCCATTTCCCATTCAAGTATGGTTCATGTGTGTCACACACACCCGATGGTTAGATCAACCATAAACTCTGGGATGAGCACACTATAATAATTAAAATCTATGTTCCTTATATAAAAATAAGAAAATTCACATTTAATTAAATCAGTTTTTTTTATCAAATATTGGTTTTTAAATTCTCAAAACTTTTGTTGAAGAAGAATGAGTTTAGTTCAGATAAATTAAAATATTCGGATGAGTTCGTTTTTTCTCATTTCACAACTGGATAACCAAAGTCTGGAAAACTGAAATATGGTTAATCAAGGAAGTATTATATATTAAGCATAGTCTGGTACAAGGCCATAGTGGTGAAGTAGCTAGTGAGAAATAAAATTATTCTGCTAGTAGCCTGCTTAGTAAGATTAATTATTGAATTTATCTTTACTTTTTATGTTTACATTTAAATTTAAATTATTTTTATTTTGCAGATGTAACCCAGATTTGGACATTGTGCTGGACATTCCTCACCAGACATTCATCCCAATCTGACCAGTCCAGAAGACCAAATCAGATTTAATCTCTATATATTCATTTGCTCAAATAAGATTATTCATTTGCTTCTAAATCCTAACTCCCTCAACATTGTTGTCTTTATATTACCCTATACTTTTTTAAATTTAAAATTTAACTCAAGTTAGAACTGCTTTATTTAGCACATAATTTGTGCAAAACATGAAGGATCTACTTCAGGTAGATAAATTCTTGTATGAAAATAAACAATGCTTCAAAATTTTCATTGTTTCATTTTGCTTTTAATTTTTTCTGAAAATATATCTTTGCATTGTTTGAAAATTCAATCTATATTTTATCCAGCATTAAAATTAAAGTTTCAAGAAAGGCTTAAGACAGAACTTAAATCTGTAGGATGTAATTATTCAAAATATCATATATCAATGTTCTAAGACATTCATATCAAACTGATCAATTGTTATGATATCTTTAGAAATGGATCATTACAAATAAATTATCTGAAAGAGGTATGTTGATATATAATTCCTCCAGGGCTACATGGCAGAAGAGCTTGTGAAATAAATAGAACATTACAGATAGATCATTACAAATAAAATAAATAAGAGAAATATGTTAGTATGTAACCCTATTTCCACGTAGTATATATATATATATATATATATATATATATAAATTCAAAAAGGATTAATTCAATGATGTTGAATGACCATTTTGATGTGAAAATCCCCACGGGGGATAACACATCACCTCAGCAACTGAAAATCCTTTCAGAAACTGGAGGAAACTAGCTCCAATTTCAGAAACTGGAGAAACTAGCTCCAGTTTCTGAAAGGATTTTTCGGTTGCTGAGGTGATGTGTTATCCCCCGTGGGGATTTTCACATCAAAATGGTCATTCAACATCATTGAATTAATCCTTTTTTAATTTATATTTGCTCTGTAATATTTTATTACATGGAGCTCTCTTCCTGTATCATTTTTTAATATTAAAATAAAATTTTTAATATTAATTAGGATCGGGTTTTTGGAATTTACCTTCCTGCTTTTTTCACTTGGATTAAAGTATCTGATTTAAAATATATATATATATATATTTTTTTTTTTTTTTGGTTTAATACAACAGAGTGAGGGAAATTGTTACTAGTGGTATTGTTAATTTTGCAGATTACAATATGAGTGGAAAGAAAAATAAGTATAATAGATGATAAAATTGTTTATTGCCAATCGCAATATGGACACGGCTAAGAAATTGTGAGAAAAAAAAATATATATTGCAAAAATCATTTAAAAAATCTTGGAAGCTCACTGGAAAATGAATTGATCAAAACACCTTTGCAGGTGTAAGGCGACAGGCCAAATGGGGTCATCATATCATCGGCCATTGTGTGATATAAAGCGGAAGTTTTGCCACTAGTAAAATCAAAAAAGTAAACTTTAGCTGGAATATTGTTTCAGGCTTGTCATAAACTTTTGATGAGGTCAGGTAAGGTTAAATCCTCAAAATTATTCCTGAGAACAGATTCTAAAGTCAGAAAAATAGGTGACGTAATTGAGAAGAAGAAGAAGACAAAAAGACATTACATTGTGTGAGGTGTTGATATTTCATTCATTGAGCCATAACTTCCCCTAAAATCGTGTGGGTGAAAAATAATCTCATTGGTCAAAGTTTTGAGTTGCATAGATCCCCTAAGAGAATTGGGTACAACTATAAAAAGTCAAGACTCAGTGAGAAAAGTCAGATTTTGTGTATTTTTCAGAGCTGTTGAGCGACAGAGACAAAACTACCCCCACCGCTGTCGTCATCATCATCAGTCGCCACTTTCTCCATAAAATTTGATAAAAGCCCTGAAAAGATGTGTTATTATTTGGAGAATTGAAAGCTCTTATTATTTTTAACGAAACCTTGTACTGTTATGAAAAGACATATTTTTATTTGGAACATTTAAAAGCTCTGATATTTTTAAACAAATCCTTCTCTCTATTGTAAACTTGGAAATTTGACGATTGTACATTCTGCTTTAATAATTGTTTTTTTTTATATATAAAGACTTTCTTTTGTAACTCATCCAGGCATCTTCAAACTTATTCATTTATTTTTTTTGGTGCCGTATTTATTTTTTTTTTAACACAAGTGTACGGTCTGGTTTGATATGGTTGAGAGATGGCTACCAGGTTTTTCAACATGACTTTTCTGAGATCGAAAGAATACAGCATGGGCAGAGCTTCATCATGACTAACAGCCCAAAAGTGTCATCATAACTGGTGCTGTTTCAACAACATCAACCCACTCAGGTTCCGGTTATTATCATCGCAGCAGTTTCTGGACCAGAGGCAGCAAGCCAGTCAGGTGGGGTGTTACAAATATATAATTTCTCCAAGGCTATAGCATGGTAGAACCTCTTGTGAGCATATCACTACCTATGGATCATTACGAAATAAAATATCTGAAACATTCATATTAGTATATAGTTTCTCTACAGATGCAAATGAATCATAAGATAATAAGGATTTGTTTGATTGTACACAAAGTTTCTAGTGTAGCAAGTTGAAATTATGGCAAAATATTTGCTGTCCAATTATGCAGATCAATCCTTGTAATCTTAATTCTATCCCAGCAATATGGCCATAAAAGCAAGGTAATAAATTAATATAAACTTACCAATTAAAAATTATTTTTCATATCTAATAAAGGTAAAGGAAGCAAAGCAAATTAACTTTTTATTTCCTCCTTTTATTATTATTCTCCTAATACAAGGCTGAAGAACCACTCAAAGTAGAGGTTTACTAAATTAGGTTGTTGTAAGGGCCTACAGAAAAGAAACAAGAAATACATATTTTGGGCATATATATAATAGAAAATGGTTGATGCTAGACTTGAAGATGTTATGATCATAATAAGTCTGTTCCACAATGCAACAGTTTTGGGAAAGAAACTGTCCGGGTCAAATTTCCTCCTTGCCAGTTTGTTTGTTCCTGTTTAACAGCCTATCAACATCTAAAAAGTCATTTAAGGCCGGAAGCATATTTTTATTTTAAATGACAGTTATTCCCTGGAAACAGGCTTATTCAGAACACAGCACGCTATTTTACCCATAGCTAGGAGAAAATGTTATAGTTTATATGTCTATGTTGAATCTATATAATAAAGTTAAATTTTATTAAATAGGTCAATTTTTCGAAGGAAGACTAGTATTTTGTCAATGTTGATGTTTTCAAATAATGATTTTACGTTCTGTACTTTATAAAACTGTTGACGAATTTTTGCCAGGTCTGTACAATCAATTAGTATATGTCTTATGCTATTATTCATCTGGCATTTAGAACATTTAGGCAGATCTACTCTTCTTAACAGCCAGGAGTGGGTAAAAAAGGTGTGTCCTGTCCTAATTCGAGACAGTATTACCTCTTCCTTTCTGGATTTCCTTAATGCACCTCTCCACTCTCCCAAATTTGGTTTAATTTGGAAGAGTTTGTTGTTCTGACAGGTTGACCAACGTTTTTGCCATTTGAGTTGAATATATCTTTTTATTGCAGGCCTTTGATCTGTGAATGGGACCTTCATATTGAAGATATCCTCTCTCAGAGACTCCTTTGCAGACATGTCTGCTTTCGTATTACCACGAATGCCAATGTGGCTGGGGATCCAACAAAAGACAATATTCTTGGTTTTCTTCATCACGTTTAATTGATTTAAAAGTTTAATCATAATCGGGTTATTAAGATTCTTGTTGTGAATGGACAATAGTACAGAGAGTGAATCAGAGAATATAACGAAGCTGTCACTTACATTGTCAGTGATTAGATCAAGTGCCAGCTCAACAGCTGTGGCTTCACCACTAAAAATTGATGCTCCATCGGGTAGACGTCTTTTTTTTTTATGTTATCTACAGCATCCACATTTCTCACCTTCTTTCAATCCATCTGTGTATACATGTTTATAGAAAGGGAAACAATCGACAATCTTGTTCAGTTCTTTGTAGAAATCAGTAGGGTTGGTCTTTGATTTAGAGAATTTGTTGAGATTTAGCAATACTGTTGGTTGGATGCTTTCCCATAGAAGGCTTTCCGAAATGAGGGATCATGAATTCATTCCAGGTTTATATTGAATTCTCTGATGATTTCTTTCATCCGTAGGCCAAATGTTTTAATTTTTTTTCTTTTTCCTATCATAGAGAGGGTGATATAATGGGTTTACAATAGAGTCGTAGGCAGGATTGGATGGGCAAGAGAGGATTTTGGTCAAATATTGTAAAGCTAGTTTGTTGCGGCGAATTGATAATGGTGGTTCATTGACTTCTGCATATAGACTATCAATGGGAGAAGTTCGAAAGGCTCCCAAGGCCAGTCTAGGCCTCTGATGATGAACAGTGTCTAATGACTTTGTGTATGACTTTCTGGCGGCGCCATATATGTAGCAGCCATAGTCCAATTTTGATCGCACTAATGATCTATATAACTTCACTAAAGTTTGTCTATCAGCACCCCAATCTGTGTGGGCAACAACTCGCATCAGCTGGATAGCTTTGTTACATTTGTTTTTTAAGTGTTTGATGTGTGAAATAAAGGTGAGCTTTTTATCCATTATTAGTCCTAAAAATTTATGTTGGTCTACAACGGGAATCTGAATCCTGTCCAGTTTTAACAGAGGATCTGGATGTAATTTTCTAAGCTGGCAAAAGTGCATGCATTTTGTTTTGTTAGTGGAGAACTTAAATCCATTCTTGGTTGACCATTTTTTTATTTTGTCAATGTATTGTTGAAGCTGCTGTTCAATTATATGGATATACCTTGAGCTGTAGCAGATTAAAAAATCATCGACATACAGTGAGCAATCCACACCTGGATTTATACATCCAACAATATTGTTGATTTTTAAGTTAAATAATGTTATAGATAAAATACTCCCCTGTGGGACTCCCATTTCCTGTTCCTTGGGGTCCGAGAGGCATGCTTCTACACGGACATTAAATAATCTATTGTTTAAAAAATTATTGATGAAAATAGGTAGTCTTCCCATCAGTCCAGCTTCTTTGAGATTTTTCATGATACCATATCTCCATGTGGTATTGTATGCCTTTTCCAAGTCAAAGAAAATAGCAGTAATATGTTTTTTTGGATAAAGACATTCCTAATAAAAGTTTTCAGTCTTATTAAATGATCCATAGTACTCCGCTGTTTTCGGAAACTGCATTGAAGATTGGTTATTGTTTTATTGATTTCAAAAAACCAAGCTAATCTGTTATTTCCCGTTCTTTCAAGAGTCTTACATACACAGCTTGTTAGTGCTATGGGGCGGTAATTGGAGGGGTCAGATGCCTGGTTTTACTACAGGAATGACAATGGCTTGTTTCCATATGGCAGGGATATTACCACTGATCCAGATGTCATTAAAAATAGATAGTAAATACTTCAATGATTGATCAGGTAGTTGTTTTAAGAACTCATATGATATCTCATCTGGTCCCTCAGCTGTGTTATTAGCCTTCTTTAATGAATCCTTCAGTTCATTAAAAGAAAAAGGTTTATTATACTCTTCTTCATTATTACTTTTAGAGTTCAGCTTGATTTTTTCTGATTCCTGTTTAATAGTCTGGAATTTTTTACTGTGATTTATGGATGACGAATTATTTGCAAGAGAGTCTGCAAGCAGGTTGGCCATGTCCTTTTTTTGGGTTATTTTGTTGTCTTTTATACAGAGGTGCTTGAGGGGGGAACTGATGTTTTTTCTTGAAATTTTCCGCACCATATTCCATATGGTTTTACTTTTGGTGTTATTATTAATTTTGGAAACAAAATCTCTTCCATGACTCCCGTTTGGCTTCTTTTATTATTCGGTGTGCTTTAGCTCTGCATATTTTAAAATGGTTTCAATTCTGAGCAGTGGGTCGGTGGTTGAATTTTCTTAATGCAGCACGCCGTAGCCTGATAGCCTTTTTACAATCGTCATTAAACCAAGGCCAATTATACTTAGTTGATGAAGTTGTTTTAGGGATACATTCCTCAGCTATAGAAATAATAGTATCTGTAAAATGAGTAATCGGGCCTTTCTCATGTTTTCCAGGTAGGAGTTTATATTTGCATAATTGTTTGAATTTATTCCAGTTGGCTTCTTTAAGGTTCCACTGAGGTATTTTTGAGATTATTTCAGGGCCAGTATGTTCTAATGTTATTGGGAAGTGGTCGCTTCCACATGTATCCTCATGAACAGTCCAGTCGTAATCCATAAAGATACTTGGATCACTTATTGAAAGATCAATTGTTGAGAATGTGTTTGTAGCAGAGTGAATAAAAGTTGGTTTCTTATTATTATATATACATAGGTTGTTATTGTTGATAGCATTTTCTATTATGATTCCTCTTCTGTTTGTGTCTGAGCATCCCCAGCTAGTGTTGTGACTGTTAAAGTTATCTAATAGTAGGAAGGGACAAGGGAGTTGATTAATAAGATTTTCTATTTCTGTTTTGTTTATAGGGTGATTTAGAGGTAGATAAATGGAGCAAACTGTGACAGTCCTATGTAAGGTGGTTGTAACGGCAATTGCCTGTAAATTAGTTTGTAAATTTATCTGGCTTTGTTCTATTTTATTATTGATAAGAATGGATGTTCCTCCGGAAGCTCTACTTGGGTTATTTACAATGTGGTTGTATTCAGAGAAGTTGCAGAGTTTAATGCTTTCAGACGGTTTTAAAAAGTTTCTTGTAAACATATTATTATAGGACATAGACTGGATGTTAGTAGAAGAAGTTCGTTCAGATTGGCTTTTATACCTCTGCAATTCCACTGAATTATTTTGCTGGCCATGGTTAAATTTTATGTATTTGATTTATGTTTATCTTTATGAGAATTGAGGGGGTTGTTTTCTACAGGAGGGATACTCTCCGTTTCCATGTCTTCTGAATCTACAGATGTGCATCAGTTTTTTTTTGTTTTTTTTTTTGGTGTTTTTCTCCACTATAGTTCTTAGTTTAGAAGAAGATCTCTGTACAGTCTGCTCCTGAGTAGTAGTGACTTTCTTTGGAGGAGGGGACTTAGATTCCTTCCGTAAAATCGATTTTTTGGGAATAGTTTCCCTCTGGAGAAGAGGTTTTTGTTCCGCCATAGAGGTTTTTGATGTGGATGGTTTTTCCATGCTTGAAGGTTCAGTGTTATTGTCAGGTTCAGTGAGTGGATTAATTTCTTTTAAGAAAGCGGGGAGTGTTTCTGGTGTAAGTTTTGATAATTTACTGAGAGGAGTTTGCAAGAATGGCATTCTTGTTTTTCAAAGTTGTTTGGTTTTGGTTTAGTAACTGATGCATATGATTTAGTGGGGAATAAGCCAGTTGTTTCAATTATCTTTCTAGGTTCAGAGAAGGATATATTATGTGTAAACTTGATAGTGTTGATCTCTTTTTTCTTTTTTCCAGATTATACATTGTTTGGAGTCTGATGGGTGATCTTCAATACAATTAACACATTTTGCTTTTTTGTTACATTCTTGCCCATGGTAGTCAGAGTCTCTTTCTCTACATCTTCTTCATGTTGGAAGTCTCGTGCACCTGTCCTTATGGTGTCCAAAAAGTTGACAATTAAAGCACCGTAGAGGGCTTGGGATGTACTGGTTGACCTTTTCAATTGTAAATCTTATTTTTAATTCCTTCGGGACTTTGGAGAGGTTGAAAGTGAATATATATGTGTTTATTTCAATGACATCTGTTCCTTTTCTAATTTGAATACGTTATACATCTATTACACCTTGTGACTTTAGCTGAGTCTTAATTTCTTCGATAGTGCAGAGTAAAAGCTCAATGCTTCTGACTACACCTCTAGATTTGTTCAGCATGTTGTGTGGATATGCTTTTATCTTTATTTCAGAAAAGGTTTTCATTTTTAGAAGTGCATCAGAATATGATTTTTTTTTTACTTGGACAAGTAGCATACCAATTTTAAGCTTCTTTACCATCTTTGGTACTATAGCACCAGAAAGTACTTTTTCAATAACAAATGGGGATATCTTTGTTAATTGTTTTTCTTCTAACGACTCCAAGACAATAAACTGAGGAAATTGTTTTGTAATAATAAACTCACTTTCTGAGTCTGATGGAGATTCTATATGGGGGCATTTGGAATATTTATTAGACATACTATATAATATATTATTCATTGGAGGGTTATCCCCACCCACCAAACCAGGCTGGAGCTTGCGAACAGGATCTGTCAGGGGGAAACCCATTCGCCCTGACAGATCAGGGACTTCCCCTCCAATATACTCAATGGCATGAGAGACCCGGAGCACCTGTCTCCTCCCCCAGTGCACCGCCCCATAATGTAGGTGCACAGTTGGATGGCTTGCTGCCATGTTCGGGCCTATGTATCTTGCACCGTAGATTGACCCTTAGCCAGCGCCTTCTAACATCTATTCATAGAAAGCTGGTAGTAGTTTTCTTATATATAACTTTCCATGGTCTGCTAGTTTTTTGGGGGGGCGGGGGAGTATGTATGGTAGGATACATCAGTCTTGGTAGAAAATGTTTTTGGAGGGTATGTTTGGGAGTAGATGTTAGGGCTTGACCTGACCAGCCAGTTGATCGGATTGGGCCTCTCTGACCGCCCGTCTAGCCCAGGTAAGGGCTGAAGTGATATGTTGCAGGACCATGACCTCTTTGCACCCGGGCCATGGCCTGCTCAATCACCAGGATCCCATCCCTAGACAACACGGGTCGCCATCCACGGCCAGCAGGTGGCCCCATTGAGAGACTTTTACTCTCTGCAGGGGGACAGTTGGCATATTCTGATGCCCCGCCAACAGGGCGCCTCCTTACCAATGGAATATGGAAGTAGGTCAAGTTGTGAAGGTTTGGACTGGTGAGACCAAAGAAAACATCTGTCATGAAAATAACAATAGAGTAGTGAGAGATTAGCAGTGTTACTTCTGTTGGAAAGAGGTTGTAGAATAGAAAACAATTCATCACCCACAAGGCAAATGTTTTTTTTAAATCTGTCAAACCAGGAAATTACTGACTGGACATCATCAGCCTAAATTTGGCAGCAATACTTTGTTTTTGATCTGATCTGGCTTTTGTAAAAATCATGTGCGCATGAAAGAATTAGATACTTTTTAAAGCAGTACAAGGAACAACATCCTTAGCAATGGATAATATTTACATGTTCCACCTTCTAAAATATTTTCTTTAAAAATACAGATCTAAATAAATTATTAAATGAAAACCCAGAACAGTTAAAACTCCAGTCATTCACAAAAATAAAGTTTTAAGAATTTTAGCTGTTGGAATATATATTAAATATTATATTAAATATAATATATATTAATATATATTAATATTAATTAATATTTAATATATATTAAATATATATTAAATATAATATATATTAATATATATTAATATTTAATATATATTAAATATAATATATATTAATATAAATTAATATTTAATATATATTAAATATTATATTAAATATAATATATATTAATATATATTCATATTAATTAATATTTAATATATATTAAATATATATTAAATATAATATATATTAATATATATTAATATTAATTAATATTTAATATATATTAAATATTATATTAAATATAATATATATTAAATATAATACATATTAATATATATTAATATTAATTAATATTTAATATATATTAAATATAATATATATTAATATATATTAATATTAATTAATATTTAATATATATTAAATATATATTAAATATATTAAATATATTTACTTTAAAATGATTAGCACAGAGAATGAAATCAGTAAACCAAGTTCAAATTGCAAAAGTTGTTTATCTTCCCTTTTGTACTAACCTTGAGAATGACAGAAATCTATTTCTTCTTATCCTTTGCCTCATTGACAGATATATTATCAAATGTCTCATCACTGGCATGGCACAATATTTGAAAGTAAGAGAGCAATCACTTTTAAAATCACTCTAAAATAAATATTCACCCAAGAAATAGCAATAAGAAAACTTTTGACTTTCATTGTAAACCTTGACATGAACCAATAAAAATAATTTTTCCTATTTAATGAGTTATGAGTCTACAAATAAATGTTCTTTCCATGAATATCACAAGGCTTTTATATTCCTATTAAAAGATTTGATTTTTTATTGATTCTTTCAGATTAGCATATCAGTAGAATTCCCAATTAAAATTGATTTTTGCCTATAAGAATTGATACATATTTTTTCTGCACAAAAAGATCACATAACTTACAGGTCAACATGAACACACATTTAGAACAACATAGTCAGAAACATTAAAGACATTGGGTTTCAGTTTTTATTTCACTATTTGTGTTACTACATCTTATAAGTGTTTTTCTTTCTCCCTCTGGGCCAATAGTCTTGGAGCAAACAATGGTTTGGAATCAAAAATAAAAAGTAACTTCTAATAAAACTTGAACTTAGGAATCAGCAGTCACATAAATCTCCATGATTAACTCAAACCAAAGCGAACGCATCACCATTTTTATTTGACACTTTTGACCATATTTGTTTTATTACTGCGTAGTTTTCTTTAACAAAACATCTCCATTATTATTATTTTAATTAATGCAATAAAAATGGTATTTGGTAATCTTCTTCTTCTCCAGGGTGCGATGGATAGATTATCATCTAAATTACATAAAAATGAAATTAACATTGACATCTCATTTTAAGAGAGATATATTTACCAAAATTACACAAAAATATCCTGAAATACTATAGAGGAAATTTATACAATAAAATCACCATTGGCTTTAACCATTAGACTTATCCAACTTTTTTCAAATCCTCTCTACTGTCCTGAGATGGTAATTAGAACAATTTACTTTTCAAATGAATTTCTTTTCAGTAAAACTCGTAACTATATTTGTCTGATTTGGTATGCTATTACTGATTCTTTTAATATTTCAATAAAATATTTTATCCACAATCATCTACTTTGTATTTTCTAATTTACTTCTTGTATAAAACCCAGGGTTATCAGCATATACAGGAATGTGATGAATGAATTGTCATCTAAATTATGCAAAAATGAAAATAATTCTGTCATCTCATTCTAACATATATATTTACCAAATTAACACAAAAGTAATTTAAAATGCTAGAGTAATTTTATTAGATAAAATTGGCATTGGCTTCAACCATGGCTTCCAGATGACTTCAGAATCTCCCGCATCTCTTCTGGATGGACTCCTTGTTAAAGTTGGTGAATGTTGTCTTCAGTTCATCTTTGGTATTACAAGGAGTTTAGTTAGTTTCTCACTCAACTGTGCCCCACACATAATAATCAAAAGGGTTGCAGTTTGGTGAGTTAGGTGTCCAGAAATCAAGGGTGATGTGTTTGCAGAAATTGTCTGACAGCCATCACTGGGTTCTCCTGCTTGTATAGCATGGTGTTACCTCCTGTTGCCAAACATAGGGTCTTTCAGCAGCCATACTCTTGACCAAAGGCAGCACTACCTCCTCAAGGCACTTGATATAGCTCTATGTGTGGAGTTTGAGACTTTCATAACAAATTCAGGTGTTCCTTTCTTATCTTTTTTCATTATTCATTTACTCAAGCTCAATTTAATTTCATCTGTGTCTTTGTAGCATAAAGTATAAGTGTCAATTTTGTTTCTTTTTTCTCCAAAATTTTCTCATTGCTCACAGGTTTGGTTCATAGTATTCTTAGCATCCTTCTGTAAAACCACATTTCTGTTGCTTCAAGTTTCTTCATCTGTGAAAATACTGTTCAACATTCACTGTCATACAGGAGAACTGATATTGCATCAGTTCAGTATTCTTTTCTAAGTTTCTAAAAAAAATTTTCTGTTTCTTAATATTTTGATTATCTTCTGGAAGGCATCTTCATATTTCAGTGATGCATTTTCTATTCTGTCAAGAAAAAGCAAAGGAGAAAAAATGCTATTAATGATTGGTTGTTAGAATTGAACATGATCTGTCTCTAGATAATTCTATGTCAATATATTATTGATACGTGTGTACTTCTTTTCTTCATGGTTCCCATTTACAGTTGGTGGGCACAACATTTTAATTTTCTTCATCGAGTTCTGGCAAGTGAGGAGAGTGATAACTGGTTAACTCATTTAGTAGTTTTTTTTATTTTTTTATTTTTATATTGCCAACTACTGTTATTAAAGTTTGTTTTGTCCCTTTTAAATTTCTGTTTTTATTGTATTAATTAAATATTGTACTTCCTTGTTTTTATTTTATTGCTACTTTTAATCCATCTTATTATTGCTGCTTTTTGGATGAAGCTTTTTTATTTTATTTATTTTATTACTTGTTTTACACTTTACCCATAAATTTAGCAAATTTTAAAACAAATATCTATCTATCTATCTATCTATCTATCTATCTATCTATCTTTTTTTTAATCATCTCACCCCAAGCAAAGCATTCCACTGCCACTATTGCACATGGGGCTACATAGGGGAAGGTAAAGAGAAGGAGTGGTTAGACATAGGGAATGTCAGGAGGAAGGTGACAGATGAGTAAGGATACCGAGGATGAGGGGTGTCTATTGACCTTACATTTAAACTCCTGGAGATTGTATCCATCAGGGAAGCAATCGTGTGGAAGAGAATTCCAAAGTCGGGAAGTGCAAGGAAAGAAACTGATGGAGTAGAAGTTGCGGTTGCATTTTATTGGTTTCACTGTAAAAGGGTGGGATCTAGTTGCTAATATATATATATATATATATATATATATATAATAAACAATGCCGGCGTTGTTTATTATTATCTTTGTTACCCTGTTTTTTTGGGGGGTTTTTTTGTGTTAATAAAATTTTTTTTCCCCTCTAGGTGTGTTGGTGTCTTCTATGTTTTAATTATGTGGTTACAGAGTATCTATAAATTACCGCTTTGCTTCTACCTTGTTAGCCAACTTGCTCTGACGATCCGTTAGGTGAAACCTAGGTAGGTCTGTTGGCTCTAAGTTAGATTTATTCTTACTTGTTTGCTCTACAGTTGTATTGAGCACTTTAGTTCTCGTCTCAGTTTTTCTTTCAAAGGAGTACTTTGACGTTATGTTCAGGTGCTTAGTTTGTTTCTTTTTTTATTTCCAATTTCTTTCCCCTCCAAGTTTATACTTGGTGGGTTTTTTTCAAGATGGATATAAAGTAATTATTAATATTATTATTATTATTATTATTATTATTATATATTGTAACAAAATTGTGGAACTCGTAGGTTTTTTAACCTGCTGTTCATGCATTTACTTTTATAAAGAATTCTTAATACAAACGTAGAGTGTTATATTATAATAGTTGTTACAATAGTTCATAAATTCATAGTGTCACTACACAAACATTTTTGCATTTCGAGGCTAACTTTGTTTTTTGGTGGTCACTTCTTATCGGGTGAAGAAGTTGGAATGAAAATTATCTGGTGAAAAAACGGTTTATTTGTGGTGAATATGCTTTTTTAGGTGAAAGTGGGGTTGGGAGCTTATTTGGATTTTGTTGGCCTTATTTAAGTCTTAGAGATAGGTGTTGGGAGAAGTGCTTTATTTCAGAACAGGTTTCTTATTTATCTTGTCTGGATGAAGTAGTAGTAAATAAATGTAAAATAAACTCAATAATCTATCAATGCAACTTAACATTAATTGAAAATCCAACTATAAATAAAGTGAATATCAGATCAACTAAGAACACTTTTAAACAGTGCTGGTACATGCACTTAACTTCATTCAAAAACAACTTATACTGAAACCAAACATCCCTTTCTACATACTTTTGGAAGCTAAAGGATTCAAAATAGAAACCCCAAATAAAATGGAAAATCCTAGAAAAAACTAGATCTTGCAACTCACTTGATGACATCTACCCTTTAAGTTTAAGTGAAAAGCTACACATTCTAAAGTACCCCAACAGTAGCGAACTATTAAACCGTAGAGACAAATTAGCAGTATTATGCAAACATCGCAAATATTTCTCGTTAAAATTTAAATAAACAAAAAAGCTCCTCACCCACACAACCCCCCCCAAAATGCAATAAATACACATAATCAACCCTATTAATAAATAGAACAAAAAAAGTAGAAATAAAAGACAACAAACCCCACACCACACCAACAATAAGTCCAGCTACCTGTAAATGGTAGAAAAATAAAAGAAACTATTGACACTGCAAAAAACAAAAAAACATATATCCCAATACAAAATAACCAAAACTAAACAAAAAAGTGACCAGCCCAAAACTAAATAACACATATCCTCTAAACCAAATAGCAGCACCTTAAAAACCATAAAAGAATTGACTAGACCATCCAAAAATCACACACCACTCATATCATTAACAACAATGCCACTACTACTTGATCCAGACAAGATAAATAGGAAAGCTGTCCTGAACTAAACCACCTCTCCCAACACCTAACTCTAAGACTTAAATAAGGCCAACAGAATCCAAATAAGCTCCCAACCCCACTTTCACCTAAAAAAGCATATTCACCACAAATAAACCGTTTTTTTCACCAGATAATTTTCATTCCAACTTCTTCACCCAATGAGAAGCAACCACCAAAAAACAAGGTTAGCCTCGAAACATGAAAATTTTTGTGTAGTGATACTATGAATTTATAAACCACACAAACAGTTCTTCAGGGTAAGAGTCTCTTACCCTGAAGAACCGTTCGTGTGAAACTGCAGAAGGTGGTGACTCAATTCTAGATTTTTGTATTGTATTCTCACTCTACTTTCATATTGAGCACTTTGCTGTTAAGGTTTCGTCTTGGGGTTTTTTTCTTTCAAACGAGCACTAGACGTATTGTTCTTGTGCGCTGATTGTTCCTTTTTTTTCTCCCCCTTTATTTAACCCATGAGGTAGTCTTTGCCGGGTTAGAAGATGGTTTATGTTACTGTTTGTGAGCATTATTTTCGGATATTTAGTCTGTTATTATTAGTGTTGACTTACTGTGATTAAGTTCATTACTATATATATATATATATATATATAAAACTCTAAAGTATTGGAAAAACTAACACAAATCCTGCCAAGTGACTAAAGACTAATAAAAATATCATGAAAAGAGACACTAGCAACAAATGAAACAATAAGCAAAAGAAAAAATGATAAAAAAAGGGGAAATAAACCATAAACTAAGAAGAAAAAACTTCAAAAGAGAAACCTACATAAACAGTGATATATAGTACTCTATGTCTGAATTACCAAGACAGAACAAATAAGCTTCCAAGCATCACAATTCAGAAAGACAAAACAAAGAGCAAAACACAAAACAAGTTTCATGCTGCTATGATCCTCAAGTGACCAGATCACCTGATGACTTCAGTAGTGTGAAATTTGAGTAGCAGTTTAAATTTCTTTGTATATATATATATATGTGTGTGTGTGTGTGTGTGAACACATTTGTGTTTAATATCTATTATAGACATCTTGGTTTTAATATCTAGCAAACAACTTTGAAAAAAGGATTAATTTTCAGCTGAATTTCTAAGAAAAGGTATTTTGTTCTTTTTTTTTTCATCTTGTTGCAACTAGGAAAATATTTCAAACAACATGGTTTCATACACTGTACTTTTTAACTTTAATCAGATATATGCCATATTTGGAAAGCCAAGTAAAGCAGATAAGTTTTTTGTGGCAATTCAAACTGTGTGTCAGGTAAGGAAGAAATATATCTAATTTCAGTAAAACACAGAGCCATTGTATAAAAAAAAGTTGATAGTAACAAGTTTAGAAATTTTTTAGAAAGGATTCTAGATGCATCTGATAACAAAATTAGGATACCATTTTCCCCTGAATCAAATAAAGCTTTCTGTTAAACATTTTTAGTAAATGTAATGGATACCAGAGAAAAGATAGCCAAAACAAACTCATTTTTTCCAGTCGACTAAAAACTGAACTTTCTTCCACGTTTCTTTTCTCCAGACAATTGAAAATAGAAAGTTCTTCCATATCTTTTTTCCCAATTGACTAAAAACTGAATACGCTTTCATGTCTCTTTTCTCCACTCAACTGAACACTGAATGCTCTTCCATATCTTCTTTCCCCAGTAGACTGAAGACTGAACTCTCTTCCATGGCTCATTTTCCGAGGCAACTGATGAATAAACTTGCTTCAATGCATTTTTTCCCCAGTCAACTGAAGACCAAACTCATTTCTATATCTCATTTTGACTGATGTTGGCTGAAGATTAAAATCTCTTCCATAATTTCATCACCATTTTAATAAAAACTTAATTCTCTTCAATGAGTTCTGACCACAGTCAACTAAAGACTAAACAATTATAATGTCTCTCTTCCCCAGTTGACGGAACTCAATTCCATGTCCCTTTTCACCATGAGCTTTGTCCACAGTTGACATAAAACTGAACAATTTTAATGTCTCTCTTCCCCAGTTGACTGAACTCACTTCCATGTCCCTTTTCTCCATGAGTTTTTCCCCAATCAACTGAAGACTGAACAATTTTAATGTCTCTTTTCTCCAGTGAACTGAATTGACTTCCATGTCCCTGAAGCTGAATTCTTTGCTGTGTGTCTATCCCCTAGTTGTCTGATGACTTAACTTTCTTCTATGCTTCTTTTCCCCACTCAACTGAAGACTGAAGTCACTTCCATGCCTCCTTTCACCTGTCAATGGAGTACTGAACTCTCTTCCATGCCTCTTATCACCTGTCAATAGAGCACTGAACTCTCTTCCATGCCTCTTTTCACCTGTCAATAGAGTACTGAACTCTCTTCCATGCCTCTTTTCACCTGTCAATGGAGTACTGAACTCTCTTCCATGCCTCTTTTCACCTGTCAATAGAGCACTGAACTCTCTTCCATGCCTCTTTTCACCTGTTAATAGAGCACTGAACTCTCTTCCATGCCTCTTTTCACCTGTCAATAGAGTACTGAACTCTCTTCCATGCCTCTTTTCACCTGTCAATATTGTACTGAACTCTCTTCCATGCCTCTTTTCACCTGTCAATGAAGTACTGAACTCTCTTCCATGCCTCTTTTCTTAGTCAATTGAAAACTGATCTCACTTTTATATTTCTTTTCCCCAGTTGATTGAGGTCCTGGGTATGACAGTAAACTGCAAGGCTTTTGATTAGGAGGTCATGAGGAGCATGGTACCACCTCTTAATTGTTGTTGTTCCTAGGTTCACTGTGACCCAGAGTTGTAGCACCTGTTAGGATCCCAGCTATAGGCAAATAGTTAACCCCCAACCTGGGGTCAAAATGCCATGAAAGTATAAAAATAGATTTTTTTAGAAATATACACATAAAAATAGTCTTTTATAGAAAAATATACATTTTTGAAGGAAAAATATTATTAGCAATACATATTCGAAGGAAAAAAATTATTACCATATCAAATTTCTGAAAGAAAAAAATTATTTCCATAATACATTTTTGAAAGAAAATAAATTTTACTAGCAATAAATTTTTTAATACAAGACTAGAAGACATCTTCAGTTTTCTAAAATATTTTTTTCATCGAAATCTGACTAAATCAACCTTCCCACTATAACCAAACATTAAAGAAAATACCTTAAAACCACACATTATTGGCATTAAATAACCCACAGAGGTTGATATGCCATTAAACAAAACTCAAACTCAAACAATTGAAGACTGATCTCTCTCATGTTTTTCCTTTTTCCCACTCAACTGAAAACTGAATTCTCTGCCATGTCACTTTTCCCAAGTCAACTGAACTCCCTTCCATGCCTCTTTTCCCAGGTTGACTTAAGACTAAGCACTCTTTCTTATCTTTTTTCCTAAGTCAACTGAAAACTGAACTCCCTTCCATGCCTCTTTTCCCAGGTTGACTTAAGACTATGCACTCTTTCTTATCTTTTTTCCTAAGTCAACTGAAAACTGAACTCCCTTCCATGCCTCTTTTCCCAGGTTGACTTAAGACTAAGCACTCTTTCTTATCTTTTTTCCTAAGTCAACTGAAAACTGAACTCCCTTCCATGCCGCTTTTCCCAGGTTGACTTAAGACTAAGCACTCTTTCTTTATTTTTCCCAAGTCAACTGAAAACTGAACTCCCTTCCATGCCTTTTCCCAGGTTGACTTAAGACTAAGCACTCTTTCTTATCTTTTTTCCTAAGTCAACTGAAAACTGAACTCCCTTCCATGCCTCTTTTCCCAGGTTGACTTAAGACTAAGCACTCTTTCTTATCTTTTTTCCTAAGTCAACTGAAAACTGAACTCCCTTCCATGCCTCTTTTCCCAGGTTGACTTAAGACTAAGCACTCTTTCTTATCTTTTTTCCTAAGTCAACTGAAAACTGAACCCCTTCCATGCCTTTTTCCCAGGTTGACTTAAGACTAAGCACTTTCTTATCTTTTTCCTAAGTCAACTGAAAAACTGAACTCCCTTCCTCCATGCCTCTTTTCCCAGGTTGACTTAAGACTAAGCACTCTTTCTTATCTTTTTTCCTAAGTCAACTGAAAACTGAACTCCCTTCCATGCCTCTTTTCCCAGGTTGACTTAAGACTAAGCACTCTTTCTTATTTTTTTCCTAAGTCAACTGAAAACTGAACTCCCTTCCATGCCGCTTTTCCCAGGTTGACTTAAGACTAAGCACTCTTTCTTATCTTTTTTCCTAAGTCAACTGAAAACTGAACTCCTTCCATGCCTCTTTTCCCCAGGTTGACTTAAGACTAAGCACTCTTCTTATCTTTTTTCCTAAGTCAACTGAAAACTGAACTCCCTTCCATGCCGTTTTCCCAGGTTGACTTAAGACTAAGCACTCTTCTTTATCTTTTTTCCTAAGTCAACTGAAAACTGAACTCCCTTCCATGCCGCTTTTTTTTTCCCAGGTTGGATTCTTAAGACTAAGCACTCTTTCTTATCTTTTTCCTAAGTCAACTGAAAACTGAACTCCCTTCCATGCCTCTTTCCCAGGTTGACTTAAGACTAAGCACTCTTTCTTATCTTTTCCTAAGTCAACTGAAAACTGAACTCCCTTCCATGCCGCTTTTCCCAGGTTGACTTAAGACTAAGCACTCTTTCTTATCTTTTTTTCCTAAGTCAACTGAAAACTGAACACCCTTCCATGCCGCTTTTCCCAGGTTGACTTAAGACTAAGCACTCTTTCTTATCTTTTTCCTAAGTCAACTGAAAACTGAACTCCCCCTTCCATGCCTTTTCCCAGGTTGACTTAAGACTAAGCACTCTTTCTTATCTTTTCCTAAGTCAACTGAAAACTGAACTCCCTTCCATGCCTCTTTTCCCAGGTTGACTTAAGACTAAGCACTCTTTCTTATCTTTTTTCCTAAGTCAACTGGAAACTGAACTCCCCTTCCATGCCTCTTTTCCCAGGTTGACTTAAGACTAAGCACTCTTTCTTATCTTTTTTCCTAAGTCAACTGAAAACTGAACTCCCTTCCATGCCTCTTTTCCCAGGTTGACTTAAGACTAAGCACTCTTACTTATTCTTTCCCTAAGTCAACTGAAAACCGAACCCTTTCCATGCCTCTTTTCCCAGGTTGACTTAAGACTAAGCACTCTTTCTTATTCTTTTTCCTAAGTCAACTGAAAACTGAACTCCCTTCCATGCTCTTTTCCCAGGTTGACTTAAGACTAAGCACTCTTTCTTATCTTTTTTTCCTAAGTCAACTGAAAACTGAACTCCCTTCCATGCCTCTTTCCCCAGGTTGACTTAAGACTAAGCACTCTTACTTATCTTTTCCTAAGTCAACTGAAAACTGAACTCCCTTCCATGCCTCTTTTCCCCAGGTTGACTTAAGACTAAGCACTCTTTCTTATCTTTTTTCCCAAGTCAACTGAAAACTGAACTCCCTTCCATGCCTCTTTTCCCAGGTTGACTTAAGACTAAGCACTCTTTTCTTATCTTTTTCCTAAGTCAACTGAAAACTGAACCTTCCATGCCTCTTTTTCCCAGGTTGACTTAAGACTAAGCACTCTTTCTTATCTTTTCCTAAGTCAACTGAAAACTGAACTCCCTTCCATGCCGCTTTTCCCAGGTTGACTTTTAAGACTAAGCACTCTTTCTTATCTTTTTTCCTAAGTCAACTGAAAACTGAACTCCCTTCCATGCCGCTTTTCCAGGTTGACTTAAGACTAAGCACTCTTTCTTATCTTTTTTCCTAAGTCAACTGAAAACTGAACTCCTTCCATGCCTCTTTTCCCAGGTTGACTTAAGACTAAGCACTCTTTCTTATCTTTTTTCCTAAGTCAACTGAAAACTGAACTCCCTTCCATGCCTCTTTCCCAGGCTGACTTAAGACTAAGCACTCTTTCTTATCTTTTTTCCTAAGTCAACTGAAAACTGAACTCCCTTCCATGCCGCTTTTCCCAGGTTGACTTAAGACTAAGAATTTTTTCTTATCTTTTCCTAAGTCAACTGAAAACTGAACTCCCTTCCATGCCGCTTTTCCCAGGTTGACTTAAGACTAAGCACTCTTTTTCTTATCTTTTTTCCTAAGTCAACTGAAAACTGAACTCCCTTCCATGCCTCTTTCCCAGGTTGACTGTGATCATACTCTTTCTTATCTTTTCCTAAGTCAACTGAAAAACTGAACTCCCTTCCATGCCTCTTTTCCCAGGTTGACTTAAGACTAAGCACTCTTTCTTATCTTTTTTCCTAAGTCAACTGAAAACTGAACTCCCCTTCCATGCCTCTTTTCCCAGGTTAACTTAAGACTAAGCACTCTTTCTTATCTTTTCCTAAGTCAACTGAAAACTGAACTCCCTTCCCATGCCTCTTTTCCCAGGTTGACTTAAGACTAAGCACTCTTTCTTATCTTTTTTTTCCTAAGTCAACTGAAAACTGAACTCCCTTCCATGCCTCTTTTCCCAGGTTGACTCTAAGACTAAGCACTCTTTCTTATCTTTTTTTTCCTAAGTCAACTGAAAACTGAACTCCCTTCCATGCCTCTTTTTCCCAGGTTGACTTAAGACTAAGCACTCTTTCTTATCTTTTTTCCTAAGTCAACTAAAAACTGAACTCCCTTCCATGCCTCTTTTCCCAGTTGACTTAAGACTAAGCACTCTTTTCTTATCTTTTTTTCCTAAGTCAACTGAAAACTGAACTCCCTTCCATGCCTCTTTTCCCAGGTTGACTTAAGACTAAGCACTCTTTCTTATCTTTTTTTTCCTAAGTCAACTGAAAACTGAACTCCCTTCCATGCCTCTTTTCCCAGGTTGACTTAAGACTATGCACTCTTTCTTATCTTTTTTCCTAAGTCAACTGAAAACTGAACTCCCTCCATGCCTCTTTTCCCAGGTTGACTTAAGACTAAGCACTCTTTCTTATCTTTTTCCTAAGTCAACTGAAAACTGAACTCCCTTCCATGCCTCTTTTCCCAGGTTGACTTAAGACTAAGCACTCTTCTATCTTTTCCTAAGTCAACTGAAAACTGAACTCCTTCCATGCCCTTTTTCCCAGGTTGACTTAAGACTAATTTTCTTATCTTTTTTCCTAAGTCAACTGAAAACTGAACTCCCTTCCATGCTCTTTTCCCAGGTTGACTTAAGACTAAGCACTCTTACTTATCTTTTTTCCTAAGTCAACTGAAAACTGAACTCCCTTCCATGCCTCTTTTCCCAGGTTGACTTAAGACTAAGCACTCTTTCTTATCTTTTTTTTCCTAAGTCAACTGAAAACTGAACTCCCTTCCATGCCTCTTTTCCCAGGTTGACTTAAGACTAAGCACTCTTTCTTATCTTTTTTCCCAAGTCAACCTGAAAACTGAACTCCCTTCCATGCCTCTTTTCCCAGGTTGACTTAAGACTAAGCACTCTTACTTATCTTTTTTCCTAAGTCAACTGAAAAACTGAACTCCCTTCCATGCCTCTTTTCCCAGGTTGACTTAAGACTAAGCACCTTTTCTTATCTTTTTCCTAAGTCAACTGAAAACTGAACTCCCTTCCATGCCTCTTTTCCCAGGTTGACTTAAGACTAAGCACTCTTCTTTATCTTTTCCTAAGTCAACTGAAAACTGAACTCTTCCATGCCTCTTTTCCCAGGTTGACTTAAGACTAAGCACTCTTCTTATCTTTTTTCCTAAGTCAACTGAAAACTGAACTCCTTCCATGCCGCTTTTCCCAGGTTGACTTAAGACTAAGCACTCTTTCTTATCTTTTCCTAAGTCAACTGAAACTGAACTCCCTTCCCATGCCTCTTTTCCCAGGTTGACTTAAGACTAAGCACTCTTTCCTTATCTTTTTTCCTAAGTCAACTGAAAACTGAACTCCCTTCCATGCCTCTTTTTCAGGTTGACTTAAGACTAAGCACTCTTTTCTTATCTTTTTTCCTAAGTCAACTGAAAACTGAACTCCCTTCCATGCCTCTTTTCCCAGGTTGACTTAAGACTAAGCACTTTTTCTTATCTTTTCCTAAGTCAACTGAAAACTGAACTCCTTCCATGCCGCTTTTCCCAGGTTGACTTAAGACTAAGCACTCTTTCTTATCTTTTTTCCTAAGTCAAATTGAAAACTGAACTCCCTTCCATGCCGCTTTTCCCAGGTTGACTTAAGACTAAGCACTCTTTCTTATCTTTTTTCCTAAGTCAACTGAAAAACTGAACTCCTTTCATGCCCTTTTCCCAGGTTGACTTAAGACTAAGCACTCTTTCTTATCTTTTTTCCTAAGTCAACTGAAAACTGAACTCCCTTCCATGCCTCTTTTCCCAGGTTGACTTCTCAAGACTAAGCACTCTTTCTTATCTTTTTTCCTAAGTCAACTGAAAACTGAACTCCCTTCCATGCCGCTTTTCCCAGGTTGACTTAAGACTAAGCACTCTTTCTTATCTTTTTTTCCTAAGTCAACTGAAAACTGAACTCCCTTCCATGCCTCTTTTCCCAGGTTGATCAAGACTAAGCACTCTTTTTCTTATCTTTTTTTCCTAAGTCAACTGAAAACTGAACTCCCTTCCATGCCTCTTTTCCCAGGTTGACTTAAGACTAAGCACTCTTTTCATCTTTTTTTCCTAAGTCAACTGAAAACTGAACTCCCTTCCATGCCTCTTTTCCCAGGTTGACTTAAGACTACACCCTTTCTTATCTTTTTTCCTAAGTCAACTGAAAACTGAACTCCCTTCCATGCTCTTTTTCCCAGGTTGACTTAAGACTAAGCACTCTTACTTATCTTTTTTCCTAAGCAACTGAAAACTGAACTCCCTTCCATGCCTCTTTTCCCAGGTTGACTTAAGACTAAGCACTCTTTCTTATCTTTTTTCCTAAGTCAACTGAAAACTGAACTCCCTTCCATGCCTCTTTTCCCAGGTTGACTTAAGACTAAGCACTCTTTCTTATCTTTTTTCCTAAGTCAACTGAAAACTGAACTCCCTTCCATGCCTCTTTTCCCAGGTTGACTTAAGACTAAGCACTCTTTCTTATCTTTTTTCCTAAGTCAACTGAAAACTGAACTCCCTTCCATGCCGCTTTTCCCAGGTTGACTTAAGACTAAGCACTCTTTCTTATCTTTTTTCCTAAGTCAACTGAAAACTGAACTCCCTTCCATGCCGCTTTTCCCAGGTTGACTTAAGACTAAGCACTCTTTCTTATCTTTTTTCCTAAGTCAACTGAAAACTGAACTCCCTTCCATGCCTCTTTTCCCAGGTTGACTTAAGACTAAGCACTCTTTCTTATCTTTTTTCCTAAGTCAACTGAAAACTGAACTCCCTTCCATGCCTCTTTTCCCAGGTTGACTTAAGACTAAGCACTCTTTCTTATCTTTTTTCCTAAGTCAACTGAAAACTGAACTCCCTTCCATGCCGCTTTTCCCAGGTTGACTTAAGACTAAGCACTCTTTCTTATCTTTTTTCCTAAGTCAACTGAAAACTGAACTCCCTTCCATGCCGCTTTTCCCAGGTTGACTTAAGACTAAGCACTCTTTCTTATCTTTTTTCCTAAGTCAACTGAAAACTGAACTCCCTTCCATGCCTCTTTTCCCAGGTTAACTTAAGACTAAGCACTCTTTCTTATCTTTTTTCCTAAGTCAACTGAAAACTGAACTCCCTTCCATGCCGCTTTTCCCAGGTTGACTTAAGACTAAGCACTCTTTCTTATCTTTTTTCCTAAGTCAACTGAAAACTGAACTCCCTTCCATGCCTCTTTTCCCAGGTTGACTTAAGACTAAGCACTCTTTCTTATCTTTTTTCCTAAGTCAACTGAAAACTGAACTCCCTTCCATGCCTCTTTTCCCAGGTTGACTTAAGACTAAGCACTCTTTCTTATCTTTTTTCCTAAGTCAACTGAAAACTGAACTCCCTTCCATGCCTCTTTTCCCAGGTTGAAGAAGACTGAACTCTTTTACATATCCTTTTTCCCCTGTCAACTGAAAATTGAATGCTCTACTCTGTTATTTTTCCGAGTCAATGTGGTGTAATGGTTAACAAACATGTCTTGCTAGAATCATTACAATTGAGTAGTAAGTTTGATTCTCACTGGGTGTCCTACACTTTTGGCCTTGTGCCACATTTAAGTCGCATAAAATCACCATTTTTCCCAGTTGACTGAAGACTGAATTCTCTCCCAAGCCTCTTTTCTCCAGTTAGCTGAAGACTGAACACATTTTAATGCCTCTTTTTTTTGGGGTCAACTGAAGACTGAACTTTTTTCCATGTCTTTAATAAGCAACAATAAAATGAAAAATTTTAACTTCTCTCATCTGATAAAGTGAGGTATACAAAATGTTATAAGGATATATTTGTGTTTAATAACTTGATCTAAGAATTTTCTGAATATCTATCATTGTTAGAGAAAGTAACCCAGATCTTGAGAGTCAGGAAGCATAATCGACATTGCTAACTGATGTGAATATCAGTTGTAATAATCTTTTTGAGGCTAATGACATTTCATATCTTGAATAAATCAGTGGACATTATCTGAAGACCTGCGGCTGAACTGAAATCTGTGACTGTAAATATGTAAGTATCTAAGCATATCTTTCAATATATATATATATATGTATATTCCAATACATACAAGTAATATATATATATATATATATATATATATATATATATATATATACTGTATATTTCAGTAGCAATCTCTCTTTTAGGCTGGTTTCATTAAAGATGACAGACAAGGTGTGATGATTAAATTTTTTATGTAATTTTTCACATGATCTCTTTATCTCTTTCTTTTGAGGATAAAAATTATATAATATATATATATATATATATATATATATATATATATATGTGACTCTAGCTCTCTCCCCTCCCCTGTATAACCTTCCCTTTCTCTCCACCTATGTATCTGTCATCTCACCTGCTTTCTCAGCTTTCTATTGTTCCTTTCTAACTAGTCTGTACTCCTCACTCTTTTCTAATTAATCTTTTTATATTTATGTAACCCCCTGCACATCAGTGGCATTTCCGCCTTGCTCGGGGTGAAATGATTAAAAAAAAAAAATGTATGATTGTAAGTATTAGAAGATATATATATATTTTGGCAGCAGTCTTTCATGTAAACATGTTTTATTAAAAATGACTGACAAGAAAAATTTTATTAATTTTTGGTTTAGTTTTTCCTGTATTCTTACATCCTTCTTTTTTGCTGGAGGTAAGGAATGTAAAATGTTCCATAATTTTTTACTTTCCAAGTGCTTTCAGCCTCTTCACAGGCCGTTTTCAAGGATGTCATTTTTTTCCGGTGTTGTTATGTCCTCATGTTTGACAAATGTACTATTTTATTTTTTGTGTTTTTTAGTGATTTTTGGTTTTTTGTAAAGAAAATTTTCTTAAAACTGTTATGTGATGTGCACAGCAGGCATCATGTGAGCACTTGTCTATTTTTTAAAGAACTGTCATAACTTTATTTCCACTGTTAAATAGTGTAAGGTTGATGGTAGCAAAAAATTGCTTGATATATAGCGCCTATCTTACAGTGAGGTTCTTTTGATATTGTGATTTAAATAGTATTTTTGTATATTCAACGAAAATTTTTCTTAAGGGTTCTTGTAAGTTATGAGTTAATAAATGTTTTTTATTGCACTATTATTACTAAATAGGTGGCATGTAAGGTATCTACTCAGAGAAGTGATAGTATTCCTAATGTAGGTCATTGATTTATGACAAGAAACACAATTTTTGTACAGGGCTTCATACACTATATTAGCCGTTGCTAGTTTAGATTTGTTGGGGTTATAATTCTGAGAAACAACAAGTTTTACTGTTTTCCATTTTCTGTAACATATAATAGATTTTACATGTTTTTGAGTTATTAGAGCTGAAATATGATGTTTAATAATTTTTCATATAGAAAATTCAGTCCATTTATATTTAATGTGCATTTGGCTGCATAAAAGATGTTGATGTTTTCTTGTGTGTTATTTTTAATGTTAGTGTCATGTATTTTTGTGAGAATAATTTTATTTGTTTATCAATGATTTAGGTGGGAAAATTATTGTTGGCTAATGTTTGTTTTATGTGTTTTAGTTCGCTCAAAAATATTTTTTGGAGAAAAAGATTTTTCATGTGCACTATTTAAGAAGTTCGTTATTACTGCTATTTTATATCTTTCTGGGCATTGGCTATTATGATTAAGAAGACAAGAGTTTGTGATGAAATTATACTGCATGTATTTCTCCACACACAGTTTGTAATATTGAAATATTGAAGACAATTGAGGAAGCAAAACAAATTTGTTATAATAACAAATAATAATGTTGTATTTCAACAAATATGTAACACTATTTTTGTATGACGGAGCAAAAGAAATTATCATTAGTTGTATTATTAATTGTCCAGATTAATTGTTCCAATGTGAGCAGAGAGAAAAATAATTTTTTTTTTTTTTAAATCATGTCACCCCAAGCAAGGCATTCCACTGCCACTATAGCGCAGGGGGTTACACAGGGCGATAGATGAGTTAGGATGTACATAGGGGGAGAGTTGGAGAGAATGGGTGTGGGTTAGTGTGTTAGGAGGTGTCTACTGACCTTACTTTTAAACTCCTGGAGGTTGAAGCCGTCAGGGAAGCAAGCATGCAGAAGGGAATTCCACAGGCGGGAAGTGCGAGAAAAGAAGCTGTTGGAGTAGAAATTGCGGTTACATTTCATTGGTTTCACTGTAAAAGGGTGGGACCTAGTTGCCAATCTAGTATCTTGTGCAAACTCACACCTAGGGGGCACCAGTGATTTAAATTCATCAGAGCAGAAGCCATGAAAGTATTTATAGAAGAGGCACAGGGAAGCCACGTCACTCCGGTGAGAGAGTGACTGCAGCCGGTCAGCTAAATCGGTATCAATCACATTACAGATTCTTCACTGTATTTTGTCAAGAAGCCCGAGGAGAATAGCAGGGGCACCCGACCAGATGTGGCAATAGTATTTGTATAAGTGCAGGATAGATTCAGACGGAAAGAATTTCCGAGCCTTGCACAGAGAGCCGACTTTCATAGCAGTGGATTTAGCAATGGATTCGACGTAGTCTTTCCACTTGAGGTCCACTGAGAGTGTCAGGCTAAGCAGGTGTAGTGTTTTACTCTCTGGGAGGCATGCCTGTCCATGCTAATGGGAAGGAGGTGCGGTTGTCTGTGGTGGTTAATTGACAGCAGCTTCGTTTTGCAAGAATTGAATTTTATGAGCCATTTCCTACCCCAATCCACCACGGATTGGAGGTCCTTTTCAAGCTCAGCTGCGAGGTTTGCCTTGTCATCAACACCAGATTTTTGATCGAGGCGAGCGTATACTGTGGTATCATCGGCGTACATGCCTACTTGTGATCTTATGGCATCGGGGAGATCATTGATGTAGATTAGAAAGAGTGTAGGACCTAGGATAGAGCCTTGGGGGACACCCGCGTTTGTAGGGTAGTTCTGGGAGGCATGCCCATTTAAAACCACCTTCAGTGTGCAGTTGGAGAGGAATGACTGGATTAAGTCCAACAAAAGTCCAGTAATGCCATAGCTTCACAGTTTCCGTAGAAGGCCGGCATGCCATACTCTGTCGAATGTTTTAGAGATATCCATTCATTTATTTGAACTCTTTTTGTTAATAACTTGTTGGGGCCAGAAATAAAGACACAATAAAAGAAATAGAGTTAACAAATATATTTAACAAAGACAGTAGTACAAACATATACCAATAAGAGATTATTATCGTGCCTTTTCATTCTGCCTTTTCGTTCTGCCCTCTACAAAGCAGAACTGCTGTTTATATATAGTTTGGAAGAGTTCATGTGTCATATGGGTAAGTCACCATAACGTCCCACTTCTAAGTATCAACTCTGCAGAAGTCATGATTGTTTTTTCTTTTTGGATTTACAAGAAAATATGTCATATTTTTATCCTTCGTAAATGGTGCTGTTCCAGGGCCACTTGTGGAATTGTCATACCAAAAGTATTGTAAATGACTATTACTTTATTTTCATCAGGAGGACCACTGTCAGCATCGTTTGACAGGTGTTTCCTGATATGATTTAAATGTCTTTTGTTAGTGAACTAAGGACCTTTAATTATATAGACTATATTTTTTACTTTTTTCCCCAATTGTACCCATTTCCCAGAAACATTTATTATCCCAGAATATCTGGAAAAAAACCTTCTCTCAGGATTGGTAATGTTTTGTAGGTACCGTGTTTGTTCATCCAGGTTTTGTTTCTTGGGAAAGTAGTTTCTTGAACACAGACCTGATTTTATGTGCAAACATTACCTCAGCTGGAGATAATGATGATTACGTGTTGGCACTGGGTGTGATTCTATACACTTGAAGGAACTGTTGTAGGGCTTTTTCTGTGGGTGTGTCCCCAGCTTTCTTCAGAGCTCTTTTTAGCTTGTCAACAAAATGCTCGGCCTGTGCACTGGACCTTGAGTGATATGGAGTAATCATTATATGTTTGATCTGGAAGGTCTCACAAAAATCCCTAAATTTGCCAGACGTAAATTGTGTCCCACTGTCAGACACTAAACAATCATATGATTTGTGTAGGAAATTGATTGTCTCTTTCGTAGTGGGATTTATACATCTAAGAACTTCAGGCCACTTAGAAAAACTATCTACTATTATAAGTTAATAGAATCTGTCTAGTATCTGCAAAATCTACATGAATTCGAGACCATGGTCAATCTGTTTTGGGCCAAGGACTATATTTGACTGGAGGTGCCTTAGCTGCCAAGACACAGTATTTAGAGGATTTTACCATATTTTGTATATCTTTATCCATGTTTATGGACATGACTGAACATAAGGCTTTTCATCCTTGTAATCCCTGAATGACCCATATGGAAATCTTTCAGAATTTGTAGTGTTGTGGAAATGACGACTCACACACTATATAGCAGTACTTTGTTATAGAAAGAAAAAATATCTGAAGTCTGTCCTTTTCAGGAATTTTGATTTTGGTTTGCCTGATAAACGCATCATTTAGAGCTTCTTGTTTGATTTGGTCAAGGGGTACAGGGAGTTCTCTTATGTGTTACATAATGTAGTTTTACATTCTCCTTGTGTTCAGAGAGAAGCAATCACAGTATTTTCAAGAGGTTTTCTGTTTTTCGTGATTAATCTGGATAGTCATCAGCATGACAGAGTTTTTAGATGATAGGAAATCCATTTTTAAGTTATAATTTAAAAGAATTGTTCCTCATCTTCACAGTCTATTTGCTGTATGCACAGGCAGACCTTTTTTAGAACTGAAGATTGTTAGTAGCGGTTTATGGTTCGTCCGCAAAATAAAGTGCCTGCTGTGAATGTACTCGTGAAACCTTGTTACTGCAAAAATAATCCCTAATGTCATCTTCTCAATTTGTGAATAATTCTTTTCTGCAGGAAGAAATGTTCTGAATGCATGCACTATTGGTTTGTGAGATCCATCTGGCATCATGTGCATAATACATTAAATACCCCACTCATTTTCAATGTCTAAATTTTAAATTGAATTTTTTAAAATAAAAACATTTTCTTGAAACTTTTATTTTAGTTTTAGCCTAAATGATTAGATCTACTTTATCCAATAAGCAGTATACTCTGGTGTATTTTAAACAGAACTTATATTGATTAGAATCTAAATTTTTGAGATTTTTTCAAAAGTTTTAAATTTTTTGACTGATCAACAGATTTGTAAACAAAAGTTAATTTTCGGTTTTAAAAACCTTGCAAAAATAAAATATATGCTGTGACACATTATTTTTTAAAAAACTGAGAATTTAATGTTAAATTCATTTGATTTGCACACGTATTACTTATCTATAGCATGAAATTTAGAATAAAATTATTTCTTTAATCACAGAGTTGACCTTTTTAACCTGTCCGTCGTATATCAAATGTGTTGACAGGTTGTCACTTTAGAGGTAATATAAGTGTTTGGCGGTCACAAGTGACATAATTGTACAATTGTTTTCCATGTAAAGAGAAGAAACTCTGCAACACATGACCTTTTAATTTACACATAGAAATTACCATACAAAAAAAAAACTTCAAATACACAAAAAATTAAAATTATTTTAAAAATCGAAAGATAACGATTTGTATTAAACTTTTCAGTTTTCAATTAATAAGTATAATCTTCGATTAATAAGTTTTTAAACTCACCCCAACAAATCTTTAAAGTATTTTAAAAATATTTTAGAAACTTTATCATCTTTTATAATTAAAAAAATGAAACAATTCTTTTAAAATTTTATTATTAATTGACAAATTTGTTTTTTTCAGAATACAATGTCCTTAATTTATATTATTTATTCAAGCAATTAAAAGCTTATCAAATTTAATAATGTCATAGTTAAATTGCATTTTTTATTTTATTATTGGGAACAGATTTTTGGAAATAGAGGCAAAATTTAAGAAAAGCATAATAAATGTTTTACATTCCCTAATGAGTCTTGCGTTTAACTAAAACCAATTATCGTAACAAAATTGAATTTCTTAAAATTTCAGGAATTTACCTCAAGAGGGTAACAACTGTGAAAAACATTATTTTGACCAAGATTTTACAAAAAGAATAATTTCTAAATTAATTTCATTCATTTATGAATATGTTCTAAAACTTTCATTACAATCTAACAATTATTGGATTTTTGCAAGAATTTTCAAGTTAATGTGTTTGTCACTGGAAAAAACTGAGTTATGTAATATCACATTTTTCATTGTAAACTCTCGTAACGATTTGGTTACCCGCTAACTAAAACCAAAACAAAATTTTCGAACGTGTTAAAAGGGATTAAAAAATAATTTGATCTTTTCTCTTCATAATAATAATATAAATATTTTGATGGGAAAAGTTCATTTTATTAAGGTTGGGGCCTTCTTTATTCATACTATGCTGTTTTTTTAAGTGATTTAGTGGAGGTACCTATAATACATGCTCTAATGCCATACAAGCTGGCATCACTGGCAACTATAATGTCCAAGTCTGGGTTATAGTGAGTGAGAAACAAGTCAGATGTTAAGACTTTCTTTATTTTAACGAATGTTTCTTGGCATTCAGTTATCCACTCGCAGTTCTTGTCTTTTTCAAAAGTTCGTAAGTTGTGCATATTCAGTACAAACAACTGGAAGTAATATTTGTCAATCCCACAAGAACTTTGTAAGGGTTTTACATTTTCCTTGATTGCTGCAGCCCATTCTGAACCTGGTCTTATGACTTCTTTATCGATAATGTGTCCCAAGTATTTAATCCTCTCCATAAAAAGTTGCATTTAGATTCTTTCAATTTGAACCCGTACTCCTGAATTCTTGAGAAGATTTTATGAACATGTTCCTTATGCTGGTCTACATATTGACTGATCATTAATATGTCATTCAAATATGCAACCGTGATGTCAAAGTTGCTCAGTATAGTGTAGTATTTTCCACTTGTATGAAAATTTCCAGCACAAACCTTTACCTCGAACGGTAGACGTTCGAACTTGTAAAACCCACGATGTGATTTGATACAAAGAAACTTAGAACATTTTTCCTCTGCCAATATTTGAAGATACGCATCACTAAGGTTGATTTTTGAAAAAACAATTCTCTCCATTTAGTTTCGTGAAAATTTCTTCCGGTCTAGGTAAAGAATAATGATAGTCTTTGAGTGCCACATTAAGCCCCATCAAAACATCAGCGCAAACGTGGATGTTGTTTGACTTCTTCTTCACATAGACGGTCGGTGAAGCCCATTAACTGAACACAATTTTCAACAAGACACTGGTTCTTTCTAGTCTGTCTAGTTCTTCATTTGTTTTTGGTAAAGAGGCGAATGGCACATTTCGTTTTTCTCAAACACTAGCTGAATAAAGTCTTTTAACTCACGTTTTGCCGTTATTTTCTTACACCAACCAAGGCCCACAGAAAAAACTTTCAGAAAAATTTCTTATAAATTTTCATTAAATTATTTGCCTTGGTGGTCAGGTTTTTGAGCTTTTGGCAAAAAGAATTATTTGGCATATTCCACAACTTAAATTTCTCCATCAAGTCGATACCAAATAAATTTGATGTATTCTTTATTACAAATGTCTTTGGTTTTAACGTCGTTCCTTGAAATATTACATTGGTGATAAGTTCTTCCATAAACATGATTTTCTCCCCTATGACAAACCTGGCCATTTTATTAGTCCTTAGCAAGCTTGATTTTCCCAACTTTATCTAAGTGTGTAGATTTATGATTGTTAAATCTGAACCAGAATCCAACTGCAGTTTAATATTTTTATTTAGGATTTGTAATTGGGCATACTTTCTAATGTTTAACCCTTCTTGTTCATCTACTTTTGAGATTTTACATAGCTATTAACCTTTTTCTCGCTCGACAGTGTAAGCTTTTGTGCCCAATATGGCTACAATTTAGGCATTTTTATTACAGTAAGGGGAGTTTTTATGTCATAATCCACAACCAAAACACAGGTTAGGAAGCGAATTGTCTTGTTTGTTTTTTTTGGTTTCATTTAGAGGGAGAATCAATTTGTTGTTTTTTTTTGTTTTTTTTCTGTGTACATTTCTTAGGCGAGCTATGCCAGATTCTTCAATATTTTTCAAATCTTGGCATACACTTATGAATCTCTGACAGTCCTCTGCAATTTGTTGGAGTTATGTTTGGCTCATTTTTCAATTTATTTAGAACTCTAGGTTTAATTTCAGCATCTTTAGCTGTAACAAGTCCCTGAACAAATATCAGACACTTGAAATTATATGCACTCAATTCTGACAATTTGAAATCATTGCAATACTTGTTCACGACAGACGTGAAAGTAATGTAATCTTCACTATCCTTTCCTGTTAAATTTCTGCACTTTCATCTCTTATGAAAGAGTGAAGTTTTTAGGACTAAAAAGTCCTGTAAATAGTTTAAAAAATTTCAGTGAATGTCAATTCATTTGTTTTACTGGGTAAAAGTTAATTCACAGATTTAGTGTGCTCTGTGGTGCCCAGTTTTTGAAGAAGTTGAACTTTCTTAGAGTCCAACCAATGTATGCAATCTGTGGTGTATAATTCCTTGAATCTTCTAAAATAGGAAGTGAAGATTATATCCTCATCCGGAGAATATGTAAAAGTGTCTATTGTGCCCCAGATCGTGTTTTATGAGAACATATTTTTGTCTTCACTAATTTGTCCCCAGTTTTTCAGTTTAAGCAAGTTTCTTTGTTCTTATTGAGTTTGAAGTAGAATTTCTTCGAGTTTCTGATGTCTACCTTCAGTTTGTTTTTGAAATTCAAGCCATTCTTTTTTACTTTGCTTTAGCATTTCAAGTTGTTCTTTCTCAGTTTGCTTTTGAATTTCAAATTTTTCTTTTTGTATATCCAACTGGACTTGCTCTACATTTTTTCTTCTTTTTTTTTTTTTTGCTGCTCAAGTTGGTTTTCTTGACATTTGTTCACGTTTATTTTGCTTCTCTTGCCATTTAAGCTTCCTTTGGTTTTGATGTTCAAGTTGGAACTTAGGAAAACCGAACATGGTGGATTTAAATTCATCCATGTTTATTCATGTCTTTTATTTTTTTAGGATTACCCGATTACAAATTAAATTCAGCTGAAAACCTTTTTCTTTGAATAACAAAAAAAATAAACTTTATTTTTTTACTTGCTCAGTACACATGGCTTGGAGGTGATCCCCCCTCCATCACACTACTGTCTGTTACTGCTTACTTAAGGTAACTTAATCTCTCCAGAACTCTCCAGAACTGTATAGAAGAAACAAAAAGAAGATAATTTTTGAAATTTTCTTAACTTTTTTCTGTCAGCCAGCCTGCAACTTGGTGAGTTTAGCCAGTGTGATCTTATTTTTTGAATTATTTATTTATTTATTTTTATTTGTATTTTTTATTTTATTTTTTTTGGTTCTTATCTTTTCTGCCTAATTTTTGTGTAAATTGTTGTTAATTATCAAATTTAGGTTTGGTATATTAGGGCTTTGGTTATATGTAGGAATTCTAAGACCGGCCATGTTTGTTTTTTTTATTTTATTGTTCTCTGTCATTCCCTTGCTAACTGGACACATGGCTTGGAGGTGATCCCCCCTCCATCACACTACTGTCTGTTACTGCTTACTTAAGGTAACTTAATCTCTCCAGAACTCTCCAGAACTGTATAGAAGAAACAAAAAGAAGATAATTTTTAAAATTTTCTTAACTTTTTTCTGTCAGCCAGCCTGCAACTTGGTGAGTTTAGCCAGTGTGATCTTATTTTTTGAATTATTTATTTATTTATTTTGATTTGTATTTTTTATTTTATTTTTTTTGGTTCTTATCTTTTCTGCCTAATTTTTGTGTAAATTGTTGTTAATTATCAAATTTAGGTTTGACTTATACTAAGTTAAAACTTAATTAACTTCAGTCACACGTTTATTCTTTTTTTTAATTGGAGTAGATAGTACCTTCTATCACCCGGTCTCACACTCCACCCCCTTCTTTTGGACAGGAGTAGAGGTGATCACCTTGTTTCTTGTTTAGGAAGGGGTTCCCGGTTCATCTCTCTCTTTTTCGGTCTTTATGTCGGTTCGGCTGGAAGCTTTTTGCAGTTGGTGAGTATGGTGGCAAAGTCTCTTCATTCTGAGGGTACCGGGTTGGCAGTTTCCTGGTTGCTGCTTCCGACTGGTAGTTAGGAGCCCGAACTCTTGCGTAGCGTCTCGAGAGGCTGCTCTGATCAACAGTTGAATAATATCGGGGTTCCTGTAGTGCCATTTCGCGCATGGACGGGTGTCCCTGCATGAATTTCCGATGGGCAACCCCGAGGCCACATTATGCTGCAGGCGGCGCCATTCTCCATCCTTCACCTGCTGCAATTAACGACCATCTGACCCTACTCTAGACCTCTCTCTATCCACAACTACAACCAACATGAAATTTAACAAACAAAATAGCAAGCCTAAACCAGCTAGTCGTAAATCGCCCAAACCTATCTGCGTTACCTTCACAAATATACGAGGTATTCGCAGTAACTTTAATAGTGTAGAGTCTTTCCTTCTAACTAACTCACCCGATATCTTAGCTATATGTGAGACTAACCTTGACCCTTCTATCCCCTCTTCAGAGCTGTTCGTTCCTGGTTACCTTCCTCTCTTCAGGAAGGACTCCAATGTCCATATGCATGGGCTTGGTGTATATGTCAGCGAACAACTCCCCCTAGCCAGGGTCACATCTCTTGAATCCCCTGATCATTCCATGTGCTTCCGTCTCTCACTTCTAAGCTCGGTTAGCTATCTCTTCTTCCTCTACCGCTCCCCCTCCTCCTCTGACTGTACGTTACTTGATTGCATCTCGACTAACATCGACAGGGCCATTTCTTCTCACCCATCTGCCCATATATTTGTGTTTGGCGATTTTAACGCCCACCACACCAAGTGGCTTGAAAACTCAGCCACCGATCTTGCTGGGATCCTCACCATGCACTTTTCAATAGCCCAAGCTCTAACGCAAGTGGTGGACTTCCCTACGCGTTTCTCTAAAAACCCTAACGGAAGGGACTCTTTACTCGACCTTTGTTTTACCTCCATCCCAGACTCCTGCACTACCAGGCAACTCTGCCCCCTTGGAAACTCTGACCACGCCGTAGTCTCCGTAAACATATCAATCCGCACTAACTCTACCCAAGAAAACCAGACCAGCAGAATATCATACTGCTACCAAAGAGCCGACTGGGACTCGTTCAGGGACTTCCTCTGCGATGTCCCCTGGAACAACGTCTTTGATCTTCCTGTCGAAGACTGTGCCTCCGAAGTCTCCTCTTGGGTTAAGGCTGGCATCGATGCTTTTATCCCTGCCAGAAAATTCCAACTAAAACCTAATTCGTCCCCCTGGTTCTCACCCGCTTGCTCGGCCGCTATTGCCCACCGGAACCATTTCTTCCGGCTCTATCGAAGCTGCTTGTCGAACCAAAACAGGCGCCTTTTCACCTCAGCACGGAACAAGTGTAAAAAAGTACTGAACGAAGCCAAGAGGGCGTTTGCTACCAGAATTAGGCAACGCATAGCATCCTCTAAGTTTGGCTCCAAAGATTACTGGCGTCTCTGCAAAAGCGTGCTCAGCAGGAACAAGACTTCAATACCCCCACTAATCAATGAATTTGAAGTTCTCACCTCCCCAGCCGACAAGGCTGAATGCTTTGCCCGTAAATTCTCAACCAATTCGACACTGGACTCGTTAGGAATACCTACACCAGACTTCCCACCCAGAACTAAGGCTCAACTAAATAATGTCCACATTTCACCCTCGCTGGTCGCCAAGATAATTGCGCAACTTGACCCACACAAAGCGAGCGGCGGTGACAGAATCCCAGTCATAGTACTGAAGAAATGTGCCCCAGAACTCTCCTCTGTCCTCTCTAAACTCTATAACCTCTGCCTATCTGCTTCCTGCTTTCCTGCCTGTTGGAAGTCCTCCTGCGTAGTACCTATATTTAAGAATTCTGGCGAACCCTCGGACCCCGCCAATTACCGTCCTATTAGTCTCCTTCCAATCTTTGGCAAAGTTTTCGAAGCCATTATCAACGCCGAGGTGATTCAGCACCTTATGACCAACGGGCTTCTCTCTGACAAACAGTATGGGTTTCGCTTCACCAGGTCTACTGCTGATATGCTAACGACCATTACCGAGTACATATACCAGGCACTCGACAAGAATGGTGAAGCCCGAACCGTTGCCTTGGATATCTCCAAAGCATTCGACAGGGTCTGGCATGCTGGCCTCTTGTGCAAACTGCGGAGCTATGGGATAACTGGACATCTGTTTGACCTCATCCAGTCCTTCCTCTCTAACCGCACATTAAAGGTGGTATTAAATGGGCATGCCTCCCAAAACTACCAGACGAACGCGGGCGTCCCTCAAGGTTCTATCCTAGGCCCCACGCTCTTTCTGATCTACATTAATGATCTCCCCAACACCATTAGATCCCAAGTTGGCATGTATGCCGACGACACAACGATCTACTCCCGCATCGATCAGAAACCAGGTCTGGACGACAAAGTGAACCTCGCTGCCGCACTTGAAAGGGACCTCCAATCCGTAGTGACCTGGGGTAGGAAATGGTTGGTAAATTTCAATGCCTCCAAAACAAAGCTGTTATCAACTAACCACCATAGACAATCGCATCTACCTCCCATTAGCATGGGACAGGCTAGCCTCCCAGAGAGTAAAATACTACGCCTCCTTGGCCTTACACTCTTGGCGGACCTCAAATGGAATGACTATATTGAATCCATTGCCAAATCTGCTGCTATGAAAGTCGGCTCTCTGTGCAGGGCCCGGAAATTTTTCCCACCTGAAACTATTCTGCACATATACAAATCTACCATCCGCCCGTGTATTGAATATTGCTGCCATATCTGGTCGGGTGCCCCTGCTGCTCTCCTTGGGCTTCTTGACAAAATACAAAGGAGGATCTGTAACGTGGTTGATACTGACTTGGCAGACCGGCTGCAGCCGCTCTCACACCGGCGTGATGTAGCTTCCCTGTGCCTCTTCTACAAGTACTTTCATGGCTTCTGCTCCGATGAGCTTAGATCACTGGTGCCGCCTAAGCACGAATTTACACGAGATACTAGATTAGCAACTAGGTCCCACCCTTTTACAGTTAAACAAATAAGATGTAACCGTAAATTCTACTCCAACTGCTTCTTTTCTCGCGCTTCCCGCCTGTGGAACTCCCTTCCACAAGTCTGCTTTCCCGACAGTTACAATCTCCAGGTGTTTAAATGTAGGGTCAATAGACACCTCCTATCACACTAACTCCCAACTATTCTCACAACACTCTCATCTACCCAACCCTCATTCTCGGTATCCTCACCCACCTATCACCCACCCTCTGTTATTTCCTATATTTAACCAGCCTTTCTCCACTCTACGTAGCCCCCTGCACAGTAGTGGCAGTGACATGCCTTGCTCGGGGTGAAACGCTTATAAAAAAAAAAAAAAAAAATTGAAAATGAATAACTATAATTACTAACTCAGAGAATCACAAGTGCCTTTTTTCTCAAAAAACATGAATTCTCATAGTTTAGCAACTCACATTCTAGTTTAGTGTAAGTTAGTTGCGCTTTTTTTCATTCAGTTTCCTTTTCTAGATTATCAAATACCGTTGAGTAGAACAAAGTGCGAGAAATGAGAATATTCTTCACAATAAACTTGACAAGACAAAGGTTTCCTCTCAGTGAGTGCCACATCTTCTGACCCCTGATCAAAAGTGAAACAAGCTGATCATATTGTGAGAAATCTGACACTGTTTGAGACTAAGACATAATGGGTTACTAGATGTAGAAGAACTAGAAACAGAAACATTATTAAGAAGTAAGACCAAACGAAGAATAACCAGAAAAACGTAGATAGCAACTGACATTGAATTTAAATTTTTAAAGATTAAACTTGGCTGAAAAGCAAAATGTTGGAAAGGAGTTCTACAAGTGATAAGTGTGAAAAAAGAAATTGTTAGCATAGAATTTACAGGTCCATCTACCCAACTCAACAGTAAATTGATAAAATCTCATCACCAGTTTAGTACTGCACTTAAATTCATTCAATCTAGGAACCAGTGAGAAGAGCTCATTCAAACAATTACTATGAAATTACTTATAGGAAAAGCACAGGGAGTCAACCTTATGGCAGTGGAAAAGTGACTGAAGCCAAGATGCCAGGTCAGGTTCAATGATATTGCTAATTCTTCTTTGAATTTTGTCAAGGATCTCTGAATATATATCGGGAGCACCAGACTATAAGTGGCATCAATATTCAATGCATGGAAGAATGGTAGATTTATAGATATGCAAGATGGATGCCTGGAGAGAAAAATAGTCTAGCACTACACAGTGAATCATTTCTTTTAGCAGAAGACTTAGCAATGGATTCAATATAGTCTTTTCATTTTATATCAACCCAAGAAGATGCAATTAACCACTCTCCTGGAGTTTATCATCAGCCATGCTGATAGAAGGCAGGAAGGAATCTTTCGGATGATTAATAAAAAAAGTGTTAGCATTTTGGGGGTCATTAACATTAACAAACTCTTCTTTGTCCCAGTTAAAAACAGACTGTGAGTTATTTCTGAGATCAGTTGCCAATTTGACCATATCAAAATGATCAGATTTACTATCAAGACAAGGAAATGCTTGGGTCATCAGCATATATATCAAGTTGATAACTGATGTCATGATGGTCATCGATGAAAAGGAATAACAAAGTCAGACCAAGGATCGAACCCAGGGGGACACCTGCATTAGTACAAAAAATTTAGAAAAGTGGCCATTCAAGACAACTTTCATTTCATGATTTGATAAGAAAGACTGAAGCAGTTCAAAAATTCATCTGAAGACACGATAGCCTTTCAATTTGTGAAGAATACTGTTAAGACAAACCCTGAGATGTCCAAAGTAATGGCCTGAGCTTGGCCATTCTTATCTAAAGCTTGATAGACTCTTTCAGCAATAAACATCTGCAGTTAACTTATAGAAATAAAAGCCATATTGCTTGTCTGAAAGAAGGTTCTGCAATGTGACATTCTTACCAATTCAACATTGATTAGAGCCACTAGTATTTTACCAGAAAGAAGTACAAGACCAATAGTTGGAAGAGTTAGATGGTTCACCTGAGTTCTTAAAGACTGGAACAGCATATAAGAATTTCCAACAAGCTGGAAAGCAAGAAGCAGTGAAGTGTTTGTTACACATTTGTAAAAGAACAGGAGCCATTTCAGGAGTAATTTTCTTAAGAACTGTTACAGGAATACTATCATGTCCACATACTTTTGGGGGATCCAGATTAAAGATGATAGCAGAAACCATAGAAGGGGTTATATGTATATCATTCAGAGACTTTGTTCTAAGTAGAAAGTCAGGCAAAGATTCTCCAGATGAGTCAAGAGTCATTTTTGAAGAGAATTTACTGATGAAACATTGTTTACTTTGGTAATCACATTGTTTGATGCCAATAAAAGAAAACATTGCCTTTTGAATGTAGATTATTTTCACTAGAATCTTCATAATTCTATTCTTTTTGCTTAATACATTTCAGCTAGTGTATTTTCCAACCTTCCTCAGATGTATGTTGCGTCCAGTAATTCTCTCCTCATTTCTGGTATTCAATGCAGCTCTGTCCTCTTGGTAACTCTGATCATGCTGTGATTTCTGTTAATATCTCTCTCAGTCCCCCACTCTTCCCAGGAACCTCTTATCAGTAGAATATCTTACTACTATCAAAGATTGGACTGGGAGTAATTTCACAATTTCCTTTGTGACATCCTTTGGAACAAAGTGTTTAGTCTTCCTGGAGAAGGCTGTGCCTCTGAGGTTTCCTCCTAGGTGAAAGCTGGTATCAATGCATTGATCCCAACCAGAAAGTTCCAACTTAAACCTCATTCATCACCTTGGATTTTTCTGCATTGCCCACAGGAATCACTTCTTCCAGCTTTAGTGGAGTGACACATCTGACTATAATAAGCACCTTTTTGTCTCTGCTTGTAATGAATGCAAGCGGATTCTAAATTATGCTAAGCTGTTGCTTGCTGATAGAATGAAGCAACATACAGCATCCTGCAAGTTTGGCTCCAATGACTACTGGCAGCTCTGTAAAAGTGTGCTAAACAATAGCAATCTCTCCTTTATTCATGAAATTAGAGATCCTTAATGCCTCAGCAGACAAAGTTGAGTGCTTTGCTCACAAATTCTCCTCCGTCTCCACATTTGATTTGTCTGGAGTACTCACATCTGACTTCTTATCTAGAAGGCTCAACTGATTGACAGATACATAACTCCTTCTCTGGTCTCTAACATAATTTCTAAGCATGACTTCCAAAGATGATGGAAGCAAGCAAAGATGATTTTGTTGTCATCCTAAAGAAATGTGCCCCTGAACTCTCCTCTGTCCTCTCCAATCTCTACAAATATTGGCTGCTGCTTCTTGCTTTCCTGCTTGCTGGAAGCTCTCCTTGGTAGTTCCTGTCTTTAGAACCTCTGAAGAACCCTCTTATCCCTCTAATTATTGCCCTATCAGCCTCTTACTGGTTTTGAGGGCACTATCAATGTTGAAGTGGTTTATCATCTCACATCCCACAACCTATTCTCTGACAAACAGTATGGCTTCCACTTTGCCAGGTCTAACACTGATATGTTAACAACCATCATCAAATACATATACAAGCTCAAGCTGTTGCCCTGGATATTTCAAAAGCATTTGACAGGGTTTGGCATGTTGGCCTTCTGTACAAGCTATATAGCTATGGAGTAACTGGATGTTTGTTTGTTTGTTTTAATCCAAATGTTCTTATCAAATCTTGTAATAAAGGTTGTATTAAACAGGCATGCTTCTAGATCCTAACCCTAACCTTGCTATTCATCTCAAAGTTCTCAACAAAATCCAATCTCGATTTGGCAACTTGACTTCAGTCACTTTGTCATCGACAGGATGTGGCTTCCCTCTGTTTTTTTCTACAAATATTTTCACAGCTTCTGCTCTGACAAGCTTATCTCCCTGGTGTCTTCTCTACATAAAATTACTCAATTTACTAAACTGGCAACTAGGTCCCATCTTTTTACAGTCAAAACAGTCAAATGTAACTGCTACTTCTACTGTAGCAATTTCTTTTCTAGCACTTCCCACCTGTGGTACTTCTTCCATACACTTACTTTCCTGATAGCTACAATCTCTAAAAGATTAAGTGCAACATCAATTCCCATCTGTTATCTCTTTGATTCCCATCTTTCTCTTATCCTTTCCCTGATATCCCCTGTACCTTGTTCATCTTTCTTTTTGCACTTCTCTCATGTAAGCCCCTGCACATCAGTGGCAGTACTTCCTTGCTTAGAGTGAAATGATTACAAAAAAATTGTCTCAGAAACTTCAGCCATCTTTTCCTGATGTTAAGTATCAATTTTCTTTTTGTTTCCATCCTCTCCAATACCATGTATCCAAATTCTACTTAAGTTGCATTTACTTTCATGCTAATGTGCTTGCAAAAGGCATGAAACCACTTTTTCTTTCCAGTTATAATTTAAACAGTAAACTAAGATATATATATATATATAGTCTAAAAGAAGGATGCTGAATTTCAAACTATAGAGAAGGCAACAGGAAACCACTCCATTATCATGACTATTTACAGGTATTAAATATAAGAAGCTTTGGAGAGCTATGACCATCTCTGTTCTGAAAGTACTTAGTATTAAAAAAATAACTATTAATTGTTTCATAGGTTAACTACTTTTAAATTTATTATCAAAATTTATTTGAGTAAATTTTTGCACTCTGTCAGTATATTGCATTTTGAAAATCAGTGAGAAAGGATTATTAGTGATCAGGAACTAAGCATAACTGTTACAACAGGTCTGTTTTATGTGGTAATATACAGGAAATAATATAAACATGGTGTATTGTGCAGTGGATCTCCTTTTTCTAAGCATGTTCTCTTTTGACCTTTTAGAATTCATTGTGTTTTACCATTGACTGCATGATGATCAGAACTGAGAATGATTTCATACAAGTTTTCTTGCAAAATCAGAAAAGCTAATTAAACCCGGACTATCAAAAGAAATCAATGAGATCTCATGAATACAAAATCATGACCAGCAGTAATTAAGTTCCACAGCACCCCTTTCAACCACACTCAGAACCTTTCCAATATCACAAGTTTTGGGGCTATAACAAAAATATTTGTCTGAAATGAATCATCACTTCCCTGCCTATAGGAAATGATAAAAATCATGCCTTTTTTTTTTCATTATTCAAAGTAATTTACTTTCACTTACTCATAATTCTATAATACTTATAACAATATAGAAATAGAAATAGCACCAAAACACAACAGCTCTTTTGTAGTAAAAAATGTTTCTATTATAAATTCCAATAATAAAAATATTCCTACAAATATTGCTCTACTACATATTGACCACTGTTTAAAAGTAAATGCTATGAACTTTGAAGTGTTATTCCATTAGTTCTTACTACTAATAAGATATATATATATATATATATATATATATATATATGAAATGAATTGTTTGAACATTATTTTTTATCGATACTCGTATTTAAGTAGATATTCTGTTTTTGATTAAACAGTATTATATATTTATATCTACTGGCCTTATTATTTACGATAAAATGTTATTATGAAAACGTGTGCCATTTGGCAGGATTTGAACCTGTGACCCCTATCTACATAGGGGAAGCTACCATTTGATCTGGCAACATCTCAGACCATGAATGGCCTCCAGTCTAAACGAGGTTTTAATCAAGCCTATATATATGATGTTGCCAGATCAAATGGCAGCTTTTAATCAAGTAAATGATTTTAAATGGTAGTTTTAATCGAGCCTATATATATGATGTTGCCAGATCTAAATATATAATACTGTTTAATTAAAAACAGAATATCTACTTAAATATGAGTATTGATAAAAAATAATGTTCAAACAATTCATTTCAAATTGTTGGTTGTTTATAACCAAGTTTCATTAAAATTTGTTAATTTCCGTATACATATATATATAATATGATATAAAATGTTATGCATAAAAAACATCCTCTCCACTTCCCAAGCTGAGATTTTTTTGACAGACAATATCACATGCAAATAACAAGCAACAAAACTGTTTAAAACTTACACTTCAAAATCTATGTACCAATAGCAGATGGAAAGAGACTGGTATTTCTAATCTCATCCAAAATATCTTCAAATACAAACTATCAACTATTGAAACTGAGACTTTAAGCCTAGGTCTAAAATTTGCCACAGAACTAAAGAAATATGATACAATCACTACCTTTTCAAAAAAAACATTATTTCAACCAAACAGATATTGAAAAAGGTTTTGTCCATGGCATATAAGCAGCAACTCTCACCAATAACAATGAAACCACACTACCCAGGAGATATATACAATCATTGAATAGTTCATCCAAGAACAAAAATATCATTATAACTAAATCTGATAAAGGAGAGGGTATAGATATCTACACTGAAAAATTAGAATCCCTTTTAAATAATGACAACACCTAACAAGCCACTGAACAAACAATAAACACTAAAATACAAAATTTCAACAAAACAGTTAAAAAACTATTAAAAAATGAAAAGAAGTCTTGGTTCAAATGACTAGAATATCACTCCACTATACCCACACTATATAGCTTACCCAAAATTCATAAACCAAATATTGCCATTAGACCTATTATATCTGGTATTAACAGTGCTCCCCATAAATTAGCTGGAGCTATCACTAAAATACCATTCCTAGGAACCATTAGCACTATACATATCAGACACTCAGGTATTAACAGTGCTCCCCATAAATTAGCTGGGGCTATCACTAAAATACCATTCCCAGGAACCATTAGCACTATACATATCAGACACTCAGTTATTAACAGTGCTCTCCATAAATTAGCTGGAGCTATCACTAAAATACCATTCCTAGGAACCATTAGCACTATACAAAGCAGACACTCAGGTATTAACAGTGCTCCCTATAAATTATCTGGAACTATCACTAAAATACCATTCCTAGGAACCATTAGCACTATACATATCAGACACTCAGGTGACTTATTCCATAAAATTAGAAATATTAATATGACTAACTTATCTATGGCAAGTTTGGATATAAAATCACTCAATACTAACATATCCGTTAAAAAACTTTTTCATATATATATATATATATAACCAATAAAATGTAACCACAATTTCTGCTCTAACAGTTTCTTTTCACAACTTCCCACCTGTGGAATTCCCTTCCATATACTTGCTTTGCCGACAACTACAATCTCCAGAAATCTAAATGTAAGGTCAATAGACATCTTCTATCACACTAACTTGCATCCATTCTCTCAAGCTCTTTTTTCATCTCCTCCACCCCCATCCTCAGTATCCTCATTCATCTATTACCCTCCTCCTGACATTTCCTATAACTAACCCCTCTTTTTCATCACTTTCCCCTATGTCATCCCCTGCACAACAGTGGCAGTAGAATGCCTTGCTTAGGGTGAAACAATTTTTAAAAAAATATGATTAATTCCAATAAAGAGTGATTGACATTATATTTAGCACTAGAGATTTGTAGACAAACCATTTTAGTTCAATCTACTCACCAAGAGGTTTCAGCAATTGACTGCCATTTTTATCATTTTTTGTTATCCTTATACTAAGTTTAATGCAGTTAATTTATGCATTAGTTGAGAGCACTTATTATTAGTGTTAGGTTGAATTTGCCCCTATTTTTGTTTTTGTGTGCATGTGTGTATGTGTGTAAGTGGTTGAAATAACCACTTCCATACATACACACAAAGACAAAAATAGGGGCAAATTCCTTTTACAAATCTTCTTGTCTCCTTATACTCACTCCCTATTCCTTTTACTTCTTTTTTCTCTTTTTTATCTCTTCTTTTTTCTCTTTTTTATCTCTTCTTTTTTCTTTTTTCTTTTTTATCTCTTCTTTTTTCTCTTTTTTATCTCTTCTTTTTTCTCTTTTTTATCTCTTCTTTTTCTCTTTTTTATCTCTTCTTTTTTCTCTTTTTTATCTCTTTTAGAGTAAAAAACTATGACAAATGAGTAAAAGGTTTTTTGATGTGTTTCAACCTTTAAGACTTCTTCAGGCTAAAGAGATGAAGAAAATTACTGGAAAGAAATTGAAACTTACCTGAAGCAAGTTGAATGTGTAATGCTTTTCATGCCAATGACACTTTTACCAAACCTCTCTATAGCATATGATTTTGCTGAATTTCTTTTGAATGTCTTCTTTTCGAATTTACATTTAAATTAAAATTGGGGTCATAAGGAGAGAATGTGCACAATTTTGAGGCCTTTCTCTCAATGGTTTTACTTGCACACTGACCCCACTCACTAATGTGAGGCCTCATTATAACAATATACAAGTATTTCTAGTATATCGTAGATGTACCAGTTCAAATATATAATGGCAAAATTAGATTTACGAAAAAACAGCAAACTTCACATTTTGAGAACTATTTTCAGTTAAATTTATACATAGTCATTGGAGAAGAAGCCGTGAAAGTTTTTGTAGAAGAGGCACAAGGAAGCCACGTCACGCCAGTGAGAGAGCAACTGCAGCTGTGCTGCCAATTCGGTATCAATCACATTACAGATTTTTCATTGGATTTTGTCAAGAACCCAAGGTGAATAGCAGGTGAACTCAACCAGATGTGACAGCAGTATTCAATATGCGGGCAGATGGTAGATTTATATATGTGCAGGATGGATTCAGACGGGAAAAACTTCCTGGCTCTGCATAGTGAACTGACTTTCTTAGCAGTGGATTTAGCTATGGATTTGATATAGTCATTCCACTTGAGGTCTGCTAAGAGTGTTAGGCCAAGGAGGCATAGTGTTTTGCTCTCAGGGAGGCTTGATTAATGCATGCTAATGAGGGGTAGGAATGATTGTCTATGATTGTTAATAGATAGCAGCTTCATTTTGTAAGCATTAAAATTTATGAGACATTTCTTACCCTAGTCCACCACAGATCAGAAGTCCTTCTCAAGCTCAGCAGCAAGGTTCACTTTGTCAACCTCAGCAGATTTTTGATTGAGGCATGAGTAAATGGTGGTGTTGTCAGCATATATGCCTACTTGGGATCTTATTACATTGGGGAGATCATTAATGTAGATCAGAAAAAGCATAGGACTTAGAATAGAGCCTTGAGGGACACCTGTGTTAATATGGTAGTTTTGGAAGGCATGGCCATTCAATACTACCTTCACTGTGCGATTTGGGAAGAATGACTAGATTAGGTCAAACAATTATACAGCTTGTGTAGAAGGCCAATATGCCAGACTCTGTCAAACACTGAAAATATCCAGGGTAATCCATTCTTGTCAGGAGCCTGGTATATATACTCAGTGATAGTCGTTAGCATGTCAGCAGTAGACCTAGTGAAGCAAAAACCATACTGTTTGTCCAAAAAGAGTCTGTGGGCTGTGAGATGCTGAACTACCTCGGCATTGATAATGGCTTTGAACACTTTGCCAAAGATCAGCAGAAGGCTGATAGGGTGGTAATTAGCAGGGTCCAAGTGTTCTCTAGTATTCTTAAATATAGGAACTACAGAGAAAGACTTCCAACAGGCAAGAAAGCAGGAAGCAGATAGGCAGTAGTTGTAGAACTTAGAGAGAACAGTGGAGAGTTCTGAAGCACATTTCTTCAAAACTATGATTGGGATTCCGTCACCTCCACTTGCTTTATGAGGGTCAAGCTTTGAGATTATGTTAGAGACCAGCAAGGGGGTAATGTGGATGCCATTCAGTTGGACCTCAGTTCTAGGTGGGAAGTTGGGTGTAGATACTCCAGACAAATCTAGTCTCAAATTGGTGGAGAATCTGCGAGTATTCAACCTTCTCTGCTGAGGAGGCAAGGACCTCAAATTTGTAATTTCAGATTTTAACTAATTAGTTCTTAAAATATTTTCAAATAGACTAAAATTCAGTAACTTATGTCTCTACCACTTTCTTTATAATGACTGATGAAATGGTAAAATGTACTGGCATGAACACTTTTTTTAAAATTCAACAGTGCACAATTTGTAACACCACTGGTCAGTCCTGGTCAGCAGTGACCAAATATATTACCCCTATATTGGTCCTAGTCATTGATAACCAATAATGTAGCCCTATGACTTGCACTGATCTTCAAGCTCCTTCAGGCCACCATGGCTACCATCTACCTGACTCCTCACTCGTTAATGCATCACTTGTTTTTCCACTGGTATCATATTGTTGGCATGGTTTCACTCACTTAGTTAGTGTTTGTATGTTCATGACTATCCTAACCTTGGCCACATTGTGTATTTGATCTCAGAGAGTAAGAAGATTGCTGATGAAGCAAACTTAAAGTGAAGACTGGTCCAACAGCTAGGAGTTACATAAAAAAAATGAATTCTTTGGGATAAAGAATTAAATCCTGTAAAAATGTAACAATAATTTGGCTTATATATGATTTATATATATATATATATGATATACTAATAATGAACCTCATCACAGTAAGGCAACGCTAATAATAACAGACTAAACTTCCAAAAATAGTGCTAACTTAACAGGAATTTAAACCGTCTTGTAACCAGGCAAGAACTACCTCATGGGTCAATTAATCGGGGGAGAAAAAAGAAACAAACAAACAGCGCACAAGAACAATATGTCTAGTGCCCATTAGAAAGAAAAAACCCCAAGACGAAACCTTAACAATAAAGTGCTCAATACGAAAGTATGAAATTGCTTACTCGGTGTTTGTTTTTTTTAATTTTTTAGTTGTAATAAAGGTTGTTCTACCCTTCTTGTTTTGGTTTCTTCTTTACTTGAGTACTATATATTTGCTGCTTCAATCTTAGTTGTTAGCCTCTTACTCTGAAGAACCACAGTGTGAAACCGCAGTAGGTGGTGGCTCGCTTCTAGATTTCTTATATATATGATATACAGTGGTTTTAACCCTTCCCACTTAAAATCAAATGACACTGCCTTTGGAGTCTGTAGCTTGTGTTGGTAGTAACTGAAATTTCTAGTTTGGTCACTCTTTGGTGACTCTCAGTGTCACAATTTATCTACAGATTTCTATTTACAGTCAGCCCAGGCTTAGGCCTGCTACTGGTAACATGTAACCCGGTACAACCTGCTGCATGGATGAATGGTTGGCATTTAAATTTGCTTCCCCACTAACTTTTCTGCTGGTGAGAAAGGTGGCATGTCATTCCACAGGATAAAAAACAGGACCTAGCCATCATATATATATACAGTGGGCTATAATAAACTTTGGCCACCCTTGATTACAGAAATTTTGGCTTGTGTAATAACGTCTATGAGAGTAGCTTGAATTCCAGTTGAATTCCTTGCATTCACTTACATGCAAATACCCTTGGGAAAGATATTAAGCCATCTCTTCCCTCCAGTTATGGGTTAAACAATAGAACAGATTGGGTTCTATAGCCTTGGCTGGTAACTAGTCTACCATAGAAACAATGGCAACCTACTGCGGAATAATCTTCTGCCTAGTCAGTCATAACTCATTTGAGACATGATCACCCAAGCATGGATCACATATGGCAGTTAACTGACTGACTGACTCTCATCTATGAACAAATGTTGACTTATATTTTGCAATGAAAGTTCACAGAAGTAAGGAAATTGTTGAATTTCAATGAAAGCAAATAATTTGATGGTATCAATGTGGGAAGTCAAATAGAGAAATTGCTAGGTTTTTCCAGGTTAATCATCAAACAGTTAATAATATTATCAAGAAATTTAATTGTCATGTGAAACAATCTTCAGGAAGACCATACATCATGTCTGAGTGAATGAAAATAGTGCTGAAAAAGGAAGTTATAAGAAACTGTCATCAGAGTGTCAAAGATATCACCAACAACATGGGAATGTTGCCATATGCAGTAAGAAAGACTCTGAAAAAAGTGATGCTATCAAAGAAAAGTTGCAAGAAAGAAGCCCTTGATTCCAGAGATTAACAAAAACAGGTGTATGGACTGGGCAAGATAATTCAAGAGCAAAGATTATGAAGTTTGGCAATCTGTAATTTGGTCAGATGAAAGTAAATTCTCCCAATGTTTGAATCTGAGACAGGTTTATGTTTGGAGAAATCATAATGAGACTTGGAACACTGAATGTCTGCAGGTGACTGAAACATGGAGGAATTGGAATAATAGTGTGAGGTGCTGCCTGGTTTGGAGGGAAATCTGAGCTGATTCTTGTTGACAAGTGGTTGAATGTTCCAAAATACTGTCAAATATTAGAAAAATAACTACTTCCACTATTTGAAACCAATCAGATTGACAAAAATGCCTATCTTTTTCAAGAAGATAGAACACCATGTCATATAAGCAAAGTAGAAATTCCTGGAAGGAATCACAAGGAATCAGGTCACTGCCATGGGTAGCCCAAAGACCTAACATGAATCTGATAAAGCACATTTGGGAGCACCTTGACTGAAAACTTTGAAAGCATGCAACCAAAATTAGGTTAGTGGCATCCCTTACAGAAACATTGCTAAAGATGTGGTAAAATATGGATCAGACGATTGTTGATAACTTGATCAAATCTATGAAAAACTGAATACAAGTACTGAAGCTAGCAAATCTTTTGTAAGGCAGAACTCACCTTGCTTTGCGAGGTAAATACTAATCCTGCTTCAACAAAAACACTGCCATGTATATATGTAAAGCCTCTGTTTGAAACCAAGAATAGTTAATTAAAAACATAACTATCTTTATATGTTTGTTACATCCAACAAAACCTTCATAAAACAAAACCTGTTGTTAAAGTAAAGCATGTATTATTTAACATATATATATATATATATATATATATATATATATATATATATTAGGAGGAGGGGAAAAAAGGAAATAAGAAAAAAAGTTGGTTAGTATGTATTCTTTGGGGTCAAATCCCAAAATGAATCTCCATTCTGATTAGCCATAAGAAACACCCACATACATTCACAGCAAACCAAAGGTTTTTGTCATTTAAATGTAAATCATCTGCACAATTAACATCAACATTGCCTGATGATGAGAATCTATCTCGAAACAGAAATTTCTGTGTCACAATGTGCAATTGATACATAACTATATAATTATATTAAGCTCTATAATACTCATTATATTGAGCACTGTTTATAATAAAATAAATGCCAGAGCACTCAAAATAATAAAACCTTGAGTCATCTTCACCTGGAATATATGTAAACACAAAGATGGGTCCTAACTTTCACAGGATATGTTTTTGTCCCAAACACTATTTCCACAAAATTCCTCAGTACTCTCAACATTCAGCTGTCAATAGTGCACTGAGCAAATTTCTCATAGGTAGCTTCTCTTTTCCTCTTTTATCATTCCCAACTCACCCCCCTATCGAGAAATAACAAGACTTGATATTACAAAACAAATGACTGCCAGTCAAATGAGTTTGCCTTTCCCACAATAATTGGAATGTTACTTTTTAAACCTACAATCTACTTTGTGAGTACTTTTTTTTTGTGTGACTGTATAGAACAAGGACAATGTGGCTTCATTAAAGATACCAGAACAAGGAATGCAATATACATGCTCAGAATGCTATATGAATTAGCAATACAAATGCATAAGAACCTTTATCTGTGCTTTATATACTATACAAAGGTGTTCAACAAAATAGAACACAAAAACTTGATAGAGATGCCCGACAACCTTGACATTTTTGGAAAAGGCATTATGATAATTAAGAATCTAAATTGGGGGCAAACTGATTGTGTATGGATAGTAAGTGAACTCAGCAGGTCTGCAAAAATAAAAAGGGGCGTAAGACAAGGATGCGTTTTCTCACCAGAACTTTTCAACATGTTCAGTGAAGCAATTATGAGAGAAATAAAAGACTTGCCAGAATTTGTCATTGGCAGCCACAATCTCAACAATATCAGATATGCGGATGACACAGGGCTGATAGCAGACATGGAAAGGAAAATTGAGGACCTTCTACAGAAGGTAGCAAAAAAGTGAGAAGAAAGGGACTGAGCATAAACTTAAAGAAAACTGACTGTATGGTCATCAGCAAAAAGAGGAGCCCAATATGCGAACTACAAGTCGGAGAAACTAAAATAAAACAAGTAAAAACAATTCAAATACCTGGGAAGTGTTTTGGCAGAGGATGGAAAGTGCAACATGGCAATCCAAAGATGCATTAATATGGCCAAAGACACATTTCAGAAGCTAACCAGAGTACTGAAAAACAGGAAAATCTTCTTCTTCTTCTTCTTCTTCTTCTTCTTCTTCTTCTATGTGCCCTGTCCCTTCAGGACATAGGCAATCATGACCTTCCACTTTTCCCTATCCCTGGTGGCTCTGAGCACGCCTTGTCCTGTTACACCATGCAATCCTCGTTCCATCATCCACCTGATTAGGTCCTTCAAATATGTTATCCATTGCTTTCCCCTGTCTCTTTTCCCCTCTATCTGGCCTGTTAGTATCAGATTCTTCAAGCCCTCCTTCCTCATTGCGTGTCCCAGGAACTTCATCTGTCTCTTCCTGATGCTCAGTATTAATTTCCTTTTTGTTTCCATCATTTCCAAGACCTCATCATTGCTCACGTGCTCAATCCATGAGATTCGCAGCATCCTTCTGTAGAACCACATTTCAGTTGCTTCAAGTTTTTCCTTCATCTTTGATGGTATTGTTCAGCATTCACTGCCATATTGAAGGACAGACATCACATAGCAATCCAGTACTCTCTACTTTGTTTCTAGCGAAATTATCCTATTTCTTAATACTTTACTCAACTTCTGGAATGCTTCCTTCACCATGCCAATTCACTTTCGGATCTCTGTGTCGCACTTTCTGTCTTCTGTTATAACGCTTCCCAGGTATTTAAATTTTTGTACCTGCTTGATTCTAGTATCCCCGATCTGTATTTGGCATTTTGGCCTGCCCTTTTTACTGATGACCATGTATTCAGTTTTCGTGCAGTTTATTTCTAATCCTTTCTTGTTACTTTCTTCTGCTACCTTCTGTAGGAGGTCTTGTAGCATCCTTTCTGTATCTGCTATCATCACTGTATCATCTGCGTACTTTAGGTTGTTTAAATTGTGGCCTCTGATTACGAATCCAGGCATAAACAATAAAAGACAGAGCCAAGTGGAAGTCCATGATTACCTGTGTCTAGAAGGAACATGGCACATGAAGAAGAAGAAGAATTTTTTGTAGTCTTTTCAGTGTGGCACTTTTGAACAGAGGGAGAGGATCGACGCCTTGTTTTTACTTTTTCAGTTTTTGCAGGCAACAAAGGGATGGATTGGGTCTTGTGGTCATTCTGTTTTTTTGTGTATCGTGGGGAGGCAACCAAAAATGACTGAGTCTCCCCAGCCAACCTTTTCAACTGTTTTACCATCAGTGTGGGACGTAGATAAGATGGGACTCGGTCTATTATGACCAGGTGGAAAAAAAATATAAACAATGTGTTAACAATATCAATTTGTTGGCTGTCCCAAAAGTTACTAATGTAGTAGCAGCTAAGATGATCTCTCTGTTGTAACTGGATGTTGGAGCATGAAAGTTTGTTTGTGTTAGTGGGAAGAGTATGGAGGAGGCACTAGAAAGCCTCAATATTGCACCAGGAGTATTGGCAAGAGGGTCTGGAGTGATGTGGGTGGTGCTGCTGGGATCCAAGGAGGAGACTGAACTTTTTGCAGGAGCAACTATGACTACCAAAGCTGTGGGACTCCAGACAGACTGCATGGGTGCATGACAAATGGGGATGGTGGTTCATGGTGTACTGTTGGAAATATCCTGCGATCATGTGAGAGCCTTTTTTTCACAGTTTGGTCCTGTGGAGGGGGTTTTATGAGTGGATGTTGAGGTGGGTGTCTGTGCCAAAGATGTCAAACTGCAGGTAATTCTGGATCAACTTGATTTTGATAAGGTGCCAAGTATTTCGGGGTGTCATGGGAGGAGGTTGTTTGTTGCAGTGACAAAGACCACATTGTTAGATATGTGGTGCAGCATGGCATTTGTCAAAAATGTGCCCAGCAAGAAACCCAGTAGCAGGACAAGTGCCACTAATGACACCAGCAGTTCAACAAACAAGAACAGAAGTGGCAGAAAAGTCCAGCCAGGATTATATAATTGAGAAAACTCTTCCAGTGATTCCATATCTGGAGAGTTTGTGTAGTAAGCATTTGTGCCACAACTATATGCATTGTGGTGCAGTGGATATGGGCACGGGACGAGGAATTGGGGAGCTGAGTTCAAATTCCAGTTGAATTCATTGCATTTGCTTACATGCAAATATCCTTGGGAAAGGTATTAATCCATCTCTTCCTTCCAGTTATGGGTAAAATAACAGGACAGATTGAGTTCTATAGCCTTGGCTGGCAACCAATCTACCACAGAAAGCAATGGCAACCTGCTGTGGGATAATCTTCTGCCCAGTCAGTCATGTCTCTTACTAGACATGATCACCCAAGCGTGTTTCATGTATGGCACTTAACTGACTTGTTGAAGGCCTTCAATATATGCTATAGTTCTTGAGGTGTGTGTGACATCATGTCTATGTGTAATGGTAGTTAGGACATCAGCAGTGGATTCAGCTGATTGAAACCCATATTGCTTGTTTCACAGGAGGTTATTCTTATCAAGGTACTCAACAACCTTCTTGTTGATTAAAACCTCAAAAAATTACTGATGATACAGATGAAACTATTCTAGGAGTAGGAGGATCATTCACCTACATTCTTGAAAACCGAGCATATGCTTTCCTTCTTCCAAAACCTTGGGAAAGATTTCTTCTTCAAGCAGTGGTTAAATATCTTTACTCAGATCAGAGATAATTTTGGGTTGATATTCGTCAGGACAACTACTGGAATTTTATCAAGGCTTTTGATAAGTCTAGAGACTTTTTTTGCTGAAATAAGTATATTACTGAGGTTGTGTTCAGTGAGATGTAGAAAGTTGGGTAGAGAATGACATGTGTCATCTAATGTTGAGATAAAGATCAGTGTGAAGAGCTTTACCTTGTCTGTCAAGGAAGATATAACCTCCATTTATAATAGTGGACACAACAGCTTTGCCTCTGTTCATAATTTGGTTGGTGATCTTCCAGAATCTGGGAGATCTAATTTAATTCTTTTCAACTTTAGCCAGAACCACTTGCACATAGTATTTTATAGAACTTTTTACAGCAATTGCAAGTGGTTCTGAAAGAGGAGCGAGACTACATCACTCCTTGCACCTTATAATCTTCTCTTCCTACCACTTCCTCTTTACTACCATTTTCAACAGTAGCTCTCTAACTTGAGTCATTGTCAAACCTGGTGTTGGTTGAATTCTAATATTAAAAAATTGATAACAGATATTTTCTACAGCTTTGTTTAATAAAAGATGGTAATTGTTCTGATGAAGATTTTTCTATTGTACCTCGTACATTTGAATTTGAGTGCAGCACTAGATTAGTGGCAGGTCTCATTACTTTATAGTTAAAGTACCATATGTAACAAATAAGTTCAATGCTAACAGATTCTTTTCTTGCACTTTTCACTTGTGGAATTCTCTTCCAGCTTGTTGCTTTCCACTCAATTTTGATCTTCAAAATGCAAAATGCTACACAATTCAGCACAATGCAATATCAATCATTATGTTCTGCTCTCCAAATTTCTGTTCTTTTTATGGTTTCATTCCTTAAAGATAGTTTCTCTTGCTTAAATTCTTTCCCATTCAGTAATTCACTGCATGTTATTAGCTTTGTTTCCTTGCTTGGGGTGAATTGATTCACAAAAATAAAGTTCAGTTTATTTGAATACTTAGTGATAATATATCTTCTCAGATCTCTACTTATCACTTATGAAGGCATAAATTTTTTTTCCTCACATTGAAATTTTCCCTCATGCTTTTGTTAAAACAGTGTATCTGCTAACTCTAATAATAGTATAACTCATGGAAAAGTAACATTACAATATTTTGAATTGAATTGTTTTGTTTTAACGGTACCAGAGAGTCTTCTTAATAAGAACTCAAAGTAATTTTGGAATGAGCACTTCTTTGATACTGAAAAAGATGATTGTCCAAATTATGTGCTTATCCAGAAATGAAATTGATGACAACTCACTTGGAAAATCTTTGATCATCTCAAGGTAAAGGAAAGGAGCTGATTGAACAATCCAAAAAATTGCTTACAGTCATGTGAGGCTGATTGTCTTCTATAAGAATTCCATGAAGTCAGTCTTTCCCAGTGTAACTGACCTAGACATGTCTTTTTAAGAATTCTTTGAAGTGATTTGTACTTTGAGACTCACCAGACCATGTCAAATATCATTTGCATGTATGTGTGTGTATAAATCTTCATTTAATCATCTTGCAAAAATGTATGCCTTGGATATGAATTTTACATGTTTACAATACAGCCAGTGAAATTAACACACACTCACGCACACACATATATATATAATGGTGTCTGCAAATATAGAAAAAAGTAAATATTTTCTACCCTGCAATACAATGTGTATATCACATGACTGAAGAATTTCAGTCACTGTGTGCTTTCATGTGCTGATACATCCCCAAGAGTGGCTCTGTCTTTTCTTGGAGGTGGGTGACTTCATTGAGTTACCATCCCTAGAAGCAAAGACTATAGTATCCAGTCTTATAATAGTATCCTACTATTTAACTCATAGCTGGAGGGAGAAAAGATGAATTATTACATTTCTCAAGCATATTCGTTCTTGAGTGAATGTAATGAACTTCGTTGAAGTTTGAACTTGACTCTCCAATTTCTCATTCCAAATTGCAATTTATTAACCAGATTTTACATCTGCATCTGTGTGTGTGTGTGTGTGCCTACAGAAAATGAAATATATATATATATATTGTGGAAATAACATTTTTAAAAAAGTTCATTGGTACTTTACTGACCCTAAGCAAAAGTGCCAGAGAGTGACATTTTCATCTGAGGCAGAGTGCACCAATACTATACCAGTTCTAGATAGAAATCCAGTATGTGACACATTGTCTGAGGCAGGGTGTACAGACAGAAGCTCAGGGAATGAGACTTTGATTTAAGACAGAGTGCACAGATACTACACTGATCTTAGGCAGAAACTCAGGAAATCGCACTTTGATCCTGTCAAAGTGCACAGATACTACATTGATCTTAAACAGAAGACACAGGGACAATTTCATCTCATGCAAAGATACATTGATTCTAAGGAGAAGAACTTCTTTTTTTTATTTATTTAATCATTTCACCCCGAGCAAGGCGGAAATGCCACTGATGTGCAGGGGGCTACATAAATGTAAAAAGATTAATTAGAAAAGAGTGAGGAGTACAAACTAGTTAGAAAGGAACAATAGAAAGCTGAGAAAGCAGGTGCGATGACAGATACATAGGTGGAGAGAAAGGGAAGGTTATACGGGGGTGGGGAGAGAGCTAGAGTCCAGTGGTTAGTAGATGAGTATTTACTTTGCATTTAAATTTCTGGAGGTTGTAGCCATCAGGAAAGCAAGAATATGGGAGCTAGTTCCACAGGCGGGAAGTGCGAGAGAAGAAGCTGCAGGAGTAGAATTGTCGTCTGCATTTGGCTAACCTGACTGTGAATGGGTGGGACCCAGTTGCCAGTCTGGTTGCATGAGTAAACACCTGTTGAGGAGGCATCAGTGACTTAAGTTCGTCTGAGCAGAAGCCATGTAAGTATTTATAGAAGAGACAGAGGGAGGCCACATTTTGACGATGGAGAAGTGGCTGCAGTCGAGCCACCAGATCAGTACCTATCACATTACAGACTCTCCTTTGGAGCCTGTCAAGAAGAACACTGAGGAGAACGGCAGGGGCACCTGACTATAAATGGCAGCAGTACTCCATGCACAGACGGATGGTTGACTTGTATATATGCAGGATGGATTCAGGTGGAAAAAAACATCCTGGATCGACATAGTGACCCAACCTTCTTAGCAGTAGATTTTGCTATGGATTCAATATAGTGGTTCTATTTGAGGTCTGAGGACAGGGTAAGTCTGAGGAGGTGTAGTGTATTGCTCTCCGGGAGAATCACTTGGTCCATGCTTATGGGAGGCAGGAGAGGTTGCCTGTAATGGTTGACAGACAACAGCTTGGTCTTAGACGAATTGAAGTTGACAAGCCACTTCTTGCCCCAGTTCACCACAGAGTGTAGATCCCATTCAAGGTCAGCAGCAAGATTATGTCTGTCCACGATGACAGGTTTCTTACTGGTGCGGGAGTATATTGTAGTGTCATCTGCGTAGATGCCTACTTGGGACTTGATCTCATCTGGGAGGTCGTTGATGAAAATAAGAGCGTCAGGCCCAGCATAGAGCCCTGTGGAACACCAGCATTCTTGTTGTAGGATGAAGAGGCACACCCATTCAGAACGACCTTCATTTTGTGGTTATTTAAGTAAGATTGGATTAGGTCAAGCAGGCAGCTGGTCATACCATAACTGTGTAGTTTGCATAGGAAGCCAGAGTGCCAAACCCTGTCGAAAGCCTTAGAGATGTCCAGAGCAACTGTGTGAGCCTCGTCAAACACATCAAGGGCCTGTAGCATGTACTCCGTTACGGTTATTAGCAGGTTGGCCGTGGACCTGGCAAAGTGGAATCCATATTGCCTGTCGGAGAACAGTTTGTGGGCGGTGAGATGATGAACTATTTCAGCATTGATTATAGCCTCGAATACTTTCCCGAATATCGGTAGAAGACTGATAGGGCGATAGTTGGATGGGTCCGAGGGTTCACCACAATTCTTAAATACAGGAACGACTGAAGAGAACTTCCAGCATGCAGGAAAGCAGGAAGCAGAAAGGCAGTAGTTAAATAGTTTAGAGAGGACAGGGGAAAGTTCAGGAGCACACCTCTTAAGGACTATCACCGGGATTCCATCGTCTCCACACGCCTTATGGGGGTCGAGTTTTGAAATTACTCTGGATACTACTGTCGGGGTAATATATACGTCATGCAGTTTGGTCTCAGTTCTAATAGGGAAGTCGGGTGGGTGTATTCCGGACGAGTCGAATGTGGAGTTGGATGAGAATCTGTGGGCAAAGCATTCAGCTTTGTCCGCAGATGACATGAGAACCTCAAATCCATGGATTAAAGGAGGTATTGAGGATTTCCTATTGTTGAGCACTCGTTTACAAATCCTCCAATAGTCCTTGGAGCCGAACTTGCGGTCAGCTATGTGCAATTCTCTCAGCAACCAACTGTTTGGCATCATTTAGGGTTCTCTTGCACTCATTGCGAGCAGATGTGAACAGGCGCCTTTTGTGATCAGTTGACTATCTCCAGAATAGACGGAAGTAATGGTTCCTGTGGGAAATGGCGGCTATCCATGCATAAATAATGCTCTTATTTTCAAAATGTATAATGTTAAGATTCACATTATACCCTTATTTTGTCAGTAATGTATGCCTTAATTTCTAGCCACTAAAAATTTCTTTCTCTCAGATTTTCACTGTGCAGTATTTGAAAAGTGTACTGAAAGAAAATTCAAAAAATTTTGATGGTTAAAATGTCAAATTCCACTTTTAAGGATTAACTACTGTCTGATAGTCACTCCTGTGTGGGCTAGTACAACTTTTCTCAGCATGCTTTTTTAGTTAATATTCTGCCTACATTTTCTATCATGAACAGATATTAAATGATTCGTTTTCTATTAGATCATATTTATTATACTCATTTACACTTTGTACTATAAGCGTCTGCGAGTGTTCTTAGCTATGTATTGTGTTGAGGTACACCCTGATAAATATCAAAAATCGATAATCAAAAAAATCGGGTTATAGAAGGAGTGGTCCGATTTTAATCAAATTTGATACACTCATAGACAAAGACATAAGAAACGATATTCAGAAGTTTCAAAGTTGCAGTTCTATCCTTGGATGACTTATTTGATGACTTATTTGACTCTGATATTGGAAATCGATACCCCGATATCTTACCGCGTCGGATCAAAATCAGTTTTTCAGCCCTTTTATTTTAGCTTTTGCTTCAGGTTTGGTTCTAAGTAGGTATAATTGTAGTTCTTAGTCTCAACCATGATACCATTTACTCAGAGGACTTATTTAGCCTTCAAAATTCAGTTTACAACGAAAAAACCTATTTGATATTGATACCAGGAAATCAAAATTTGACTTACATCCATTCATTTTTCTTTCAGTCTACGGTTTTGCTTTAACTGGAAACAACTATTGCTTTTTAGTCTTTCGTGCCAACATTCAAAGAGTCTGAGCTCCAGGACCATGGATTGGTTTTAAAGTTTTCATTACACCTGAGCAATGCCGGGCTATACTGCTAGTATGCTTATAAAAGTGTTTAATATTTAATGTAATCATTAAAGTGTAAGTTTTGATCTATTTATTTATTTATTTATTTATTTGATTCTTACAGCTTATCAACCTTTTTCAGGTTATTTAAAGCCAGAAGAATTTTTAGTGATAATAATGATTTTTACTGATACAAGTCCTACTACTTAACCCATAACTGGTGTGATAAAAAGTGAATTCATACTTTTCCCAAAATATTTGTGTGTGAGGGAATATAACAAACATGACTGGAATTGAAACTTGGCTCTCTGACTTCCAATCTTGAGCCATTATCCATTGCACCACCTGCACATCCAAGCTTAAAGCACTTGATATTCTTAAGCAGTCACCTATTTAGGTACTGACCAAGCTTTCCATTGCTTAACTTTGGTGATCATACAAGAACCAATGTTCCAATGTGATATAGCCATAAACCTTTGATCTGTTTAATAAAGCTCACCAACATTATAAATAACTCATATTAATATAATTTGAAATGTCTTTGTATAGTAAAATAATTTCCGATAAATTCCTTTACATATCATTAAAGAAAATAAAAGTCTTGAAATATTTGTTTAATGAATACTACCTGTGGGTTAGATAAATAGCAAGTTATTTATACAATAAAAAAATTGAAGAGGTCAGAAATTAAGCATCATTGATATAATAGAGATATTGTAGACATTATGTATATGTATTACTAATAATCTTCTATGACATAAAAATGCATTGAATCCCAGGAATAAGATTATAGTATCTAGAAAGTAATACAAGAATTTTAACATATAAATACATTAGAAATCATGAAGAAAATAAATTTCAATGATCAGGAATTTATGCAAACATAAGGAACAGAAGGAAATGAGATTTTTTAAAGTCAAAATTTTCAGTTATGCAATTAGCATGCATTAAAAAAAAAGAAAAAAAGTACTAAACTGTTACATAATATCAGTTTTCCAATGTGGCAGTGACTGCTAGAAAGTCTGTTCACATATGAAGAAGAGACTTGAATCAACAGAAATGTGGTTCTACAGAAGGATGCTGAGAATACCATGGACTGAACATGTGAACAACAATAAAGTTTTAGAAAAAATGGAAATAAACTGGACATTTATAAGTAACATCAGGAAGAGAGAGTTGAAATTTTTAGGTGATATAATGAGGAAAGAGAGCCTGATAAATTTGATTTGGTGAGATTGATGGCAAGAGGGACAGAGGAAAACAATTCATAACCTCCCTGGCAAGTCTGTGTAAATGGATGGCAAAACAGAGTTTAAGAGAGAGAACAAAAAGACACAATTTATTAAAAGCTTCAAAGGACAACGAATTTTTAGAGAGCCATGATCACCAATGTCCTGAAAGGGTATGACGTATAGAATATTTATTCATTTTACAAGGGCACCATAGCTCATAGAAGAAGAAGAATTAGGATGCAAGAGCAGCATAAGTCTTGTCTTCTAAGATGAATGTTTTTGTGAGGGTAGCTTTGTTGGAATAGGATAATTATTTTCAAGCAAATCCCTTGTACATTGAAGATGGTAATCAGGTGCATTATTCGTTAAATTTGATCTCAACTGAAAACATCCCTACAGCAGAGAAAGGATAAAAATCATCATCTGTTAACAACTAGATGAAAATATTTCTGAAATTTTTTTTCCAGTTTATGAGAAGATTATTTATGCATCGATAAGTTCTTCTATCTAGATCAATGTATCTGTGCACTTTGCATAAGATGAAAATATTACCCCTATGTCCTCTAGCTAAGATCAGTTTTACATCTGTACACTCTACCTTAAATCAAAGTCTCATTTCCTTGGCTTCTGTCTGTACACTCTGCCTAACACAATGTGCCACATACTGGCCTTCTATCTAGAATTGGTGTAGTATTGGTGCACTCTGCCTGGGATGAAAATGTCATTTTCTGGCACCTTTGCTTAGGGTCAGTGAAGTACAAATACACTTTGTGAAAAATGTTATTATCACAATATATATATATATATATATATATATATAATTTTCTGCATGCACACAGACACACACACACACATACAGATGCAAAAACTGGTTATTAAATTGCAGCTTGGAATGAGAAATCAGAGAGCCAAGTCCAAATTTCAACCAAGTTCATTGCATTCATTTATACACAAATATGCTTGGGAAAGGTATTAATTCATTTCTTCTTCCTCCAGCTATGGGTTAAATAACAGGATAGACTGGGTACTATAGGCTTAGTTTCTTGAGGATGCATCAGCACATGAAAGCAAAGAGTGACTGAAATTCTTCAGTCATGTGATATACGCATTCTATTGCAGGGTAGAAAGTATTTACTTTTTCTATATTTGCAGACATGATTGTTGAGTGTGTGTGTGTGTGTGTGTGTGTGTGTGTGTGTGTGTGTGTGTGTGTGTGTGTGTGTGTGTGTGAGTATTTATTAATTTCAGTGGCCGTATTGAAGACATGTAAAATTCATATCCAATGTAAACATACGTTTTAGCAAGATGTTTAAATGAAGATTTATACACACATATACATGCAAATGATATTTGACACAGTCTGCTGTGTCCTGAAGTACAAATCACTTCAAAGAATTCTTAAAAAGACATGTCTAGGTCAGTTACACTGGGAAAGACTGACTTCATGAAATTCTTATAGAAGACAATCAGCCTCACATGACTGTAAGCAATTTTTTGGATTGTTCAATCAGCTCCTTTCCTTTATCTCAAGATGATCAAAGATTTGCCAAGTAAGTTGTCATCAATTTCACTTCTGGATAAGCACATAATTTGGACAATCATCCTTTTCAGTATCAAAGAAGTGCTCATTCCAAAATTACTTTGAGTTCTTATTAAGAGGACTCTCTGGCACCGTAAAAGCAAAACAATTCAATTCAAAATATTGTAATGTTACTTTTCCATGAGTTATACTATTATTAGAGTTAGCAGATACACTGTTTTAACAAAAGCATGAGGGGAAATCTTCAATGTGAGAAAGAAAAATTTATGCCTTCATAAGTGATAAGTAAAGATCTGAGTGGTTATAGTGTCACTAAACATTCAGTTAAACTTAATTTAACTTTTTTTTAACCAATGGTTTAATCCACTGAGTAGAAAACTTCATGCCTTAACCCATTCCCTGGCATTGACATGTATATAGGTTTTTACTGAAAATGTCTTTTTTTGGACATGGACTAATGAATATATCAAAAACATAATTTTCGAAAACCAGCTACAGAAATTTTTCTTTTATGTTTATCTGAGCTTGAAATGAATCCACTTGGCAATTCATACATCTGGTAGAGATGTTAGCCACCACTTGTGTATTTCAAGGTGTCTCAGTTTCTTAGTTACTATAATAAAACAAATAAAAATCTTTGTCTAAAAATAAAATGTTTTTCCCAAAATAATGAAACTTGTAATATGGGATTAAAAGTAACTCTCTTCTTTTCACTGCTTACAAATTTCACAATCCAGTGTGAAATATAATTTTGACCAATAGCTAAAAGGATTGACCTCATAATGAAGAAAAAGATGAAGCCAAATTTTGCAATCTGATGTTAATTAATTTTCTAACCAATGAAAGGGAGCAATTTACAAAACTGAGAGAAGTTAACTAGCCAGTGCAAAAAAAAGTCTTTTTATATAGAGAAAGAAAGTTGAATCAGTCAGATGGGAACAGTGTCATCTCTGATTTCTGTTCCAATCACCATTCTCAATGTCAACAAAGAAGAAGAAAAAAATGACAACAACAAGAATAAAGCGCTTCAACTGACTCCTAAAAATTAACATTGGTAAGTACAATTTTCCTTTTACCTTTTTTGCCGTCCATTAAAAGAAAGAAAAGTACACAGTCTTTATTACTACTCTGTTAATCATTTCTGCATACACACATTTTGCCAAAACTACAAACTCTGAATTCACTTAACTCCATAGTGCATTTTTTCTTTGAGTATTTACAGTTAATAATTTCACTTCCTAGAAATTGATATTATTCTGTTCTGTTAATAAAATTCCACTTATTTTACAAACAAAAATCTTTTTATTCTTTATTATGATGATAATAATTATAAGTTGTGGGGATTTCAGTTGGGCTTGGCACAAGGCCAATTTAATAAACTTGATTGATCTCCTATAGACTCTCCTAGCTGTTGTTACACAGTAGGGTGAAGTGTCTCTTTTCAGAACTATTTTAAGTAGGTCTCCATTACACCCACAGAAATCAAATGAAGTTCCCCATTCTATTTTCAAAAGTCTCACTAAACTCATTTTTACATACATTTTTATAGACCATAAGTTCCCTTCTTTTATAAATTTAATGACATATATCTTAAAATAATATTTGTTTTTATTTTTTTCTCTGATAGTAAATTTTCCAATGCACTGTACTTTTCTTGTAGTTGTGAAGATACCAATTTCAGGTTTTAATATAGTTTTCCTTTTAGTAAATTTTGGTTGGTGTTTATGTTGTTGTCTGTGTTGAATTTAAACATCCCTCCATTTTAAAATTTTTTGAAATTTAATAACACAGGCAGAGCCATCTTAATGCATGGGCATGATGGACACTTGCCTGGGAGGCCTCACAAGCATAGAGGCTCTGTGCTAATTTGTGCATGTTAAGTGTCTTGTGTTACAGAACCACCTTTTTAGGAAGTACTAAAAATAGACATTACTAAAACAAGCAATGCTTATTATGATTGGTGGAAATATATATCATAATAGAAAGATTCATTTCATTTGACTTGGTTCTCAAATAAAGGAAGAAAGTGAAAGACCTAGAAGACAACAGAAATGGGGTCTGTCTTCAAAGACACCCCCCCACCTGTATAAATGGAAGGGATGGTTTGTCTCACAAATTTAGTTCACTTCATACAATTTCATAGGAATGAAAATAAAGTGTGTGTCTTGATAAACATGATTGATCAGCAGAAAAGTTACTTCTCAGTAAAACTAAAAAGTTCAAGGTGGAAAACTTCCTCCCCATTCTGGGCACTCTAATCTTTAAACTGATAAAACATGCTGAGGCTTATTCACTGATTGTAAATCTGTTTTCTTTCTTTAGTGAATTGAAAACAATTGCTTCTGATGTACTAAAGAAAAAGTGTGTACATCTGGCTAATATGTATCACAAAAACCTGAATTATGATGACCATTTAAATGAATGTGAGCATCTCAAGTACTTGATGAAAATTGTGAGACTTCCAATGCACTGTACAGAAAAATGATATCAGACAATTTAAAGATTGTATTCTAAAATGTTAGAATTGTACTCAGTATTCATGTGCATAATGGTGACCAACTGTACAAGAGAATGTTCTTTTTCAAGATTGAAACATATAAAACATCTGCTTCATAGAACAATGGGGCATTAATCTGACTCTTCCTTTCAGTTATGGGTTAAATAACAGGATAGATTGGGTTCTATAGCCTTGGCTGGCAACCTGTCTACTGCAGAAAGCAATGGCAACCTACTGTGAGATAATCTTCTGCCCAGTCAGTCATGTCTCTTTCGAGACATGATCGCCCAAGTGTGTTTCATGTATGGCACTTAACTGACTGATATTGTTCAAATATCTGTTATGTTGGTTACATGCTGCTGTATAGCATTTTTTTTATATTTTAACACCAGTTTTGTTGAATTACCAATACAATAAATATATGTTTAATATTATTGACCATTTACTTTTTAGTCCTGTGAGTGATTTTCATAAGGGCCCCAGCACACGGGTTTGTTTAGGGTCCCACGATGCTGTTAAAATGACTTACCACAGGTCATTCAAATCTGTTTCTGTTAGCTCTCCCTAAGAAAAAATTCTTGTATTTATTTACTGTCTGTATTGTATTAGTTATGCAGGCTACAGTGAAAGGATTCTTTTTTTCCATATTTCTTTGATAGGTTTTAAAATCATGTTTTTTGTTAAATCATTGGCAATATTTATTATTGTTTCCACATTTTTTTTATGAGTATCTCTGGGTCTTTAGTTTGTCTGCATTTTTCTCATTTATTTCTTTCATTTAAGTTTTTATTCGCTAACTGCTCCTGGCCATCTCCGTAACTTTTCTTCTAAACAAAAATTAATTCTAATCTTCCAGATAGGTTTTTATTTTGTAGGTCTGTCACAAGATGGTCTCTGATTTGGTCATCTTTCTTTGGAAATTCACATGCTTCTGCTAATTAGTGCAAGGCTTTAACAAAGGTTTCCACTAGATCACCTGTTAATTGAATTCTAAGATAAAATATTTCCTTTTCATGAATTATATTTCTTTTAGTTATGTAGTAAGCATTGAATTTTTGCAAAACTGACATTGCTGCCATATCTGGTCGGGTGCCCCTGCTGCTCTCCTTGGGCTTCTTGACAAAATACAAAGGAGGATCTGTAACGTGGTTGATACTAACTTGGCAGACCGGCTGCAGCCGCTCTCACACCGGCGTGATGTAGCTTCCCTGTGCCTCTTCTACAAGTACTTTCATGGCTTCTGCTCCGATGAGCTTAGATCACTGGTGCCGCCTAAGCACGAATTTACACGAGATACTAGATTAGCAACTAGGTCCCACCCTTTTACAGTTAAACAAATAAGATGTAACCGTAAATTCTACTCCAACAGCTTCTTTTCTCGCGCTTCCCGCCTGTGGAACTCCCTTCCACAAGTCTGCTTTCCCGACAGTTACAATCTCCAGGTGTTTAAATGTAGGGTCAATAGACACCTCCTATCACACTAACTCCCAACTATTCTCACAACACTCTCATCTACCCAACCCTCATTCTCGGTATCCTCACCCGCCTATCACCCACCCTCTGTTATGTCCTATATTTAACCAGCCTTTCTCCTCTCTACGTAGCCCCCTGCACAGTAGTGGCAGTGACATGCCTTGCTCGGGGTGAAACGCTTATAAAAAAAAAAAAAAAAAAAAAATACATATTTGTATCTTCTCATCATGAGAAATAAAGTGTCTGGAATATATTTTTGCTTTACTTCTCATACAATACATTAATGTACCTACTTGAGTTTTGTTATCTTCATCCTAAAGTTTAAAGCATTGAAATCCGTGACCATTCCTGCCAGTTTCCTGGATTTGTAAATTCAAACTGTTCTGGTGTAGTTAGTTCAAACATTTTTTCTTTTTTTTTAATTATTATTAGAAATTTTCTTCCTAGCAAATCCAAGTTCTTGTGCCAAACACAAAAAACAGGCACTAAATTATAAATCAAGACAACCACTATGTGAAATTCTAAAGAAAAAATATTTTAATATATAAGTACAGGCAAAAAAAGTGTACAATCCAAAAGGTTGCACAATTTTTTTTTCTGTGCCTTTTACAGAAGAATAACAAATATTGGATGTTATAAAATGGATTGCCATCAGACATAAGAAAAAAGTGTGACAGTTGTTCAGAAAAGGGACACGGATTCAATTACAAAATGATTAGACCCTTTAAAAATGGTAAAAAAGAACTTTGAGGAAGCAAAAAATAGCAGAAGGTAGAAAATACAGTGCACCCACCTCAGTTCTTCAACTGAATCCTCAATAAAGAGGTCTCAGCATGAAATGGGTTGTTGTCTCGAGGGCCTTTTGTAGATCTTTGCTGGAGATTTAGATTCTTTTTAGGAAGACACAGTAAGGAATGCTTGATCCTGGGGTAGAATCTGCGCTGAATCAGTTTGCTCTTTCTTTCTCTGTGTTGATTTATAACCTCTTCAACTAGACTTATCCTTTGTCCTTGTAGCATCGACACTAATGCTTCTACCTTGATGGTTAATTGCTTTCTGTTGATCTGCTTATAGCAGTCCCTTTTATTGAACAAAGTAGGATCACATCAGCTCCATCTGGGATTTCCGAAAAGGTTGAAGCGCAGGTCTCTCATTGGTTGGTAAATAAGAAATCTTCTTTCTCCATGAATTCAAAAAATGAATCCATGACAATTCACAAATTCTAGCTGGTTTCAACCATGGAGCCGAAAAGACCATAAAAATATAACAATTTTTACAAATAATTTTGGCGGTTCTTTAACCACAAATTTTAAAACAGAATTTTCACAATTTATCTTTACAAAATACATTTTTCTCAAATGCAAGTATAAAAAGAATGTTAAACTAGACAAACATTTCTTTACTGCACTAAAGACTAAGTTATAAAATAAAGTTTTTATATTCAGTCCTGTTCTTCTAGAAAATAATTTTCTTTTTTGAGAAAGAATCCCTCTCTAACACCATGTTCAACTGGACTTAGGGTAGAAAGATCAGTTATATGAGGACTGGTCAATGAATTATCAAAGCAACACAAATGAATGAAAGAAAGGATTGAAGAAAGAGGGACTGGAGAACCTGATAGTAACAGGCCAGATCGAAGGAAAAACAGACAGGGGAAAGCAACGGATAACATATTTGAAGGACCTAATCAGGTGGATGATGGAACGAGGGTTGCATGGTGTAACAGGAGAAGGCGTGCTAGGAGCCACCAGGGATAGGGAGATGTGGAAAGCCATGATCACCTACGTTTTGAAGGGACAAGGCACATAGAAGAAGAATAATAAGAAGAAGAGGATAGCAATAATGTTTTTTCATACAGGGTTATGTTTTTTCAGGGTTATGTTTTTTCATACAGGGTTGGCAGTGTTTTGGTTGCTGCTTTTCAACTGGTAGTTAAGAGTTAGAACTCTTACGTAGCATCTAGAGAGGCTGTTCTGGTCAACAGCCGAATAATATTGATGCTTTCATTCCAGAAAGGGAATTTCAAAAATTACATTTATCTCACCTCCTTGCTCAGCTGGTATTGCCACAAGGAATCACTTTTTTTTGCCTGTACTGGAGTGACATGTCTGATTACAATAGACACTGTTTCTGCTTGAAATGAATGTAAGTGTGTCCTAAATTATGCAAAGTTATTGTTTGCTGATAGAATGAAACAATGTATAGCATCTCATAAGTCTGGTTCTAGAGATTACTGTTGGCTCTGCAAGAGTGTACTGAACAATAGCAAGCCCTCAATCTCTTCTCTGCTCAATCATTTTGAAGTCATCACATCTACAGCAAACAAGATTGAATGCTTTGCTTGCAGATTCTTTCTCACCTCAACACTTAACTTATCTGGAGTACCCACACCCATTTTCTCACCTTGACTAAAGGTTTTACAGAGTGATATATGCATAATATTGTCTCTGATCTCAGGTATCCTTTCTAAATTAGACTCCCATAAGGCAAGCAAAAATAATGGAATCCTACCCGTCATCCTAAAGCAATGTGCCCTTGAGCTGGCTCCAGTCCTCTCCAAACTCTACAACTGTTGCCTTTCTGCTTCCTGCTGTCTAGCTTGTTGGAAGTCCTCATCAGTAGTTTCTGTTTTAAAGAACTTTGATGAACACTCTGGCCTCTTTAACTATTGATCTATTAGCATCTTACCACTTTTTAAGCAACGTTGAGCCTGGTCAATACTTAGATGGGTGACTGCTTGGGAATACCAGGTGCTGAAAGCATTTCTTAACAGATGTGCATTGTGGTGCAGTGGATATCAGCATGGCAAGAGAAATTGGGGTGCCAAGTTTGAATTCCAGTTGAATGCCATTCATGCACTTACATGCTAATACCCATGGGAAAGGTATGAAAATAATTGTAGGAAAGACAGAGGCAAGTCACGTCACGTCAGTGAGAAAGTGACTAAAGTTAAGATGACTAGTCAGGATCGATTACATTGCAGATCCTTCTTTGGATTTTATCAAGAATCACAAGATGAATAGCAAGGGAACCAGACCAGATATGGCAACATGTGCAGATGAATGATATACTCTGTCTTTCCCACAATTATTTTCATCACAACTGCTTTTGATAAGCTTTTTTACCCAGTACCCCAGTAACATCTTTCTTCCTCTTTTACTCACATTTTTCCTCCTCTTCCTGCTTTTTACAATTCACCTCCCCCCATCTTTAGTATCATCTTTATCAGAATGCATAATGAACTCCTGAGGGTGAGAGATCAGACAGGTACTATACTCTCATCAAAAAAAATTATAGTTAAGTATAAAGAAATATATTTATATTTAAATTGGATATTAATAACATTAACAACTTTTCCATTATTATTATTATTATTATTATTATTATTATAACTTTTGTTGTTTAAACAGTTACTATAAAATGTATATTTCTGTAAAGACTGGAAAACAATAATAATAATAATAATCCATCATTGGTTATAGACATCAACATAAGTAAGCAAATGATATTACTTGCATTTGAATAACTCAAGAGTGGCACCAAAGAAACGAACAGAATCGGTTTACAGTTTTGTTGTGCTTTTTATGATAGCATCTCAACTGGGTAAAAGATGGTGAAGGACAGGAAAGAAAAACATCCGTGTTTTATTTTTGAGAGAGTCTATTGTATGTTGCGAGAAGAAAAAAGCAAAAGCACTTCTTTTGTGCCATAAGTATGCACCTTAACCTGCTTCTGACTGGTATGAATCATTGCCAGAATGGCTGGCAATGACAAAGAAGAAATACGAATTAGACGCTTTTCTTCTCGACTGAGTTTTCGTTTCATTCAGCACAAAATAAAACAGAGTCAAAAGTCACGCACCATACTATTTCTATTTTTAACATTATTACTGTTATTTGTACTCATTGTAACTGGTATATTTCATTAGAGATCAAGTGACAGCTAGTTTCTTCAAAGAATATAGTACTTTATCTGATTGATTCCTTATCCCCAAGGAAAAAATAAGGAGGTTTATTCTAACCATAAAAACCTAAGAGACTACTCTACCTGCACCTCATTAAGTGATTTTAAGCTCACCAAAAAGCTTGAATCTTTTTTTACCAAAACAGACTGCTCTAAATGCATCTTCATAAGTGACATGCTTTTTTCTGGAATGGTCGAAAATGCCTGTTCTAGATGTGCTTATTTTATATATTTTCTGTTTTTCTCTCTCTCTTGAGTAGTATATTATTAGTTTTATTATTATGATGCCTTCCTGTTCAAATGTACAAGTTGCAATTGTAATTAAGTATTACTGTTTCAGTTTTGATAGAGATGTGTGTCCACAGTCTACTGTGTGCTTGTGTTACATATTCTGGGAATCAACAGAATATAGTTGAATTTGAAAAGAATTTATTCCTGTTGAAGGTGAAAAAAGGACACATGATGATTTTGGTCAAAGCTGGAATGCAAAAACAAAATAAACTGTATTGTGAAAACAATGCTGGTTTTCAAGGTTATAAAATATAATTTGGATTGGTTTGGTTGTTTTGTTTTTATGGCATATCAACCTCGGTGGGTCATTTATTGCCAACTAAATTTTATTTATTTATTGCTGGTAATACCTTTCTCTTTCAACAATTTATTGTTTTTTTTTATATAAGCTTTGTGTCTAGTAATACATGTTTTCTTTTCGAGTATCAAGATTCACTGGGATTTATTTTTTTTTTAAGGGCAGGGCCCCCAAGTCCTACCCTGTTATTTTACTCATAACTGGAGGAAAGGGACGGAATTAATACCTTTCCTAAGGGTACCAGTGCTTAAGTGAATGCAGGATATTCAACTGGAATTTGAACTCAGCTTACCGATTTCTCCTTCCAAGCCAATATCCACTGCACGACAACGCACATCTGTCACTAGATGCTTACAGCACCTGGTATTCCCAAGCAATCACCCATCTAAATACTGATATAAAATATAAACAATGGAAATATTTTAATTAAATTATTTAGTCAGAAACAAATATAATTTACATTAAATTATTTTGAGTTAGAAAGCAGGGAATTTAAAAATAATATTTTTTAAAATAATACCTACCTTAAAATAAATGCCATCTGATACTCACCGGACAGATAGAGGGAAAGAGATACAGGGGAAAGCAATGCATGATATATTTGATCAGCTTGAGCAAATGGATGGCAGAGCAGGGTTTGGGAGAGGTAACAAGAGAAAGGATATTAAATGGTTCAAGGGATAGAGAAATGTCGAAGGCCATGATCACCTATTTCTTGAAGAAGAAAACCCTGCTGTCACAAGATTAAATTTCTGCTCATTCTTAAGCTGATAGAAGGTATCTTAACTTATACAAATTAATAGAGTAAAGGAAGCTGTGCTGACATACACTTGAGCAACACTAAGATAAGGAAAACTTGCATTACATGCTAAAACTCATGGAGTGCAAAGTCAGAAGAAGAAAAAACCCACCAACTCCAGACTGATAAAAGAGGGGACATTACAAGATGGTCTTTTTAGGATTGTCGGTATTCAATTGTACACTCAACTTATTTAAAATAAATGTTGATTGTAACATCTAATTCATAAATTGAACTGACCAATCTTGACAAATTTCTCTTGTGACAAATGTAGTTTTCAAATTGAAAAACTTGTAAATTTTTTTGGTTGTAACAAATAGACAACTTGTCAATGTTAGCCTCATCCATGTAACTTTGCTTCAAATCAGGGTAGGGGATGTTAATATGAGTCTTTTAGTTATCATATATATGAGTTAGCTTGTCTCAGTACCTGTGGTCAGACTGGTATGATGTTTCTAAACCAAGGAGGAATTCTTTTGCCTTCTGGGTAGGCAGGAAATATACACCTAGCGTATCACACCTGTATCTTCTTTCCTGGATTATTTGTCCCTTCATTAAGGATTTCTTAAGTAAACATTTTCTAGGTTTGGGTGTCATTCATCTGACAGTCAGGGATCCAAACCTTTGAGTAACTTCAAAGGAAACTTTCCTATCTGCAGATATTCAGGGTGTAGCAGCAAAATTCCGACACTTGACAAAAAAAAAAACGAAATAGGCAATAAAAACAAAAGTTGAATATGCAGATATCTGACAGTTTGACAACAAACTAACGTTTTTCTCTCTACCCTTTTTCAGGTAGTAGCTTCTTTTTGAATCTGGAAGAAGTTTGCAAAAGCGATGGCCTGGTTTGGGTTCAAGAGAACAATGGTCATGAACATTTGGAGGAAGTAGGTGTTTACTGCCAAACAAAAGGCTCAGAATGTTCATTCTTCTGCTATTAGGACTGACAGGTTTATTGCCACTGTCAAGAAGACAATCGACAATGATGGAAGCCAGAGCTACGCCTAAAATTGCCACTGACATGGGCTGTCACAAGTTGACAATATACTGAACGATCAAGAAGGACACGGTTTACTCCTCATACCACAAATCTCACTGCATACTCATCACAAATGCCTCTAAGGATTCAAGGAAGGTCAAGGTGGTGGCTTTACTGAACAAGCTCAAGCATGGATTTACCCGGATGCTGAGGTTCTTCTCTGATGAAAAGATTTTCAACCAGGACCAGACAAGCAACAGGCAGAACAACAGGTGGATCTGCAAACCATCGAGGAGGTTCCTGTCGTGGAGCATAAGAAAGTTTTTCTCCTCCGTCATAGTCCTTGGCACCATCTGAGGCGGACACCATGTCTCTGTTCTTCTTTCAAAATGGCCTGAGAGTCACTGCTAAGATCTACCAGGAGGTGCTGAGGAGTGTGGTGAGGCCATAGATAGACAAGATCATCACTGGACAACCCTATGTCTTCTAGCAGGACTCCACTCCTGCACACAAGACCAAGATGACATAGTCATGGCTGCTCAATGGACAAGGACCTATGGACAAGGACCTAGTCACCAAAGTGTGTGAATCATTTTACGCCCACCTTGAGATGGTTGTTGCCGGTGGCAGCAATTACATTGAAAAATAATGTAGTACGTAACTCTAACTGTTGCTAAATAAACTGTCGGGTCTCTACATATACAACTTTTCTTTTTATTGCTTATTTCGGTTTCTTTTTGTCAAGTGTCAGATTTTGCTGCAACATCCTGTATAATATTTTGGCTATAGTACTGCAGTTTTGTGAATGGGTTCTGGATCATGAAGTAGTCTCTGGTGGGACCTCTCAATGCCATGATGAAAGATATTATTAGGGCCTGTATCTCTGGACTATAAAATCAAGGTTACTGATGCACACATCTCCTGTGGGTGTGATTGTCTCATAACAAAATGACTGGACACTATTAAATTGAACAAAAACATCAAACTCAACCTCAAAAGAAAACTGGGTAAAGGCAAAAAACAAAAATATACTTTGTGCATATTTTTCCTTTTATTTTTTTTTGTTAGTGCCTAAATTAACTAACTTAAAACTTTCATACATCATACATAAAACCAACTCTGCTATATATATATATATATGTGTGTGTGTGTCAAAGAACTGAACGTACATTACTTACCTGCAGCTTAGGTTTTGACCATGCTGGTCTCTTCAGGCAAAGTACTTTTCTTGAAGAGATCAACATAGTCGAAACATAGGTAGCAAGTAAGTGGTGTGGGCTCAGTTCTTTGCCTCTGGATATTCAGTTCATTTGTTTTGATTGTGCATTGAGCACTTTCTTCAATTTACCCAATGTTGGTCCAACTAGCCATTGGTATATATATATATATATGCGTGTGTGTGCATGTGTGCAATTTTGGTCTGTATATTTATATATATCAATGTTTATGTACTTATGATATCTATATTTCTTTAATCTGCTTAGCAGAATCTAGCATATGTTGCCTGAAATTTCTAAATTTTAATTTCTATAAGCTTTTTTTCATATAAATAGATAATTGCCAATACTAGCTCTCCTCCATGTAATTTTGCTTCTATGATAATGTTAAATGGGGGCAAGGGATGCTGATGCTCCCCAAGCAACCCATGTTACCTCCTTCTACCAGTGGGTCTTCTAGGCGTTATATATAAGCAAGTTTGTCTCAGTGCCTATGGTTCCCGATTGATATGATATTTCTGACTCAAGAAGTTTGGTTGTCTTGAAGTCTAGGTAGATAAGACATGTACCCTCAGTATCTTTTTTCTTTGATTATTTATCTCTACATTAAGGGTGCCTTAGATAAACATTTTCTGGGGTTTTGTGTTATCCAACTAATAGTTAAGGATCCAAACCTTTAAGTAATTTTGAAGCAAGTTATCCTATAAGCAGGTGTATAATATCAGGACTATTGTCCTGGCATTTTGTGAATAGATTTTGGACCATGAAATAGTGTTCAATGATGCCTCTTGATGATATGATGGAGGGTACTGTTATGACTGTAATTCCAGACAATTGAATCCAGATTATTTATGCATGCGTCTCTTGTGGGTGTGGCTGTCTCACTAACTAGTCTTTTACCGAATGCACTACTAATGCTGAACCAGGATTTTTCAAAGGTATCCCATACTCATGTGATAAAAGTAGTTTTAATTTCACACATAACTTTATTCTGGTACAGGATATTTTGACTTCTACTAAGATAAAACTTAACAGACAATATCTTACTCTTGGTTTCGTAAGTGACCAACACCATCATAACTATCTAAAACTAATCCTACACTCATGCACACCACCCTTAAATTTCCTTTTCTAAGTGGTGAAGTGAAACAATAATAGAAAGAAGAGGGATCATGCCTCTAATAATCTATGCCTCACCAATATTTGTGTGGTCTAATCAATTTCCCCATTTTTGTTTTAATAGGATTAGATAGATCTACCTATACCCTGGTGCAAACTCCTTACTTTTCTTTTGAGCAAGAGCAGAGACTCATCATTTTTGTTTCCTGTTTAGAATGAAGTTTCCAGCTTTCTTTTTGTTCTGAGGTTTTAATAAGGGTAATTGTCACAAATTTATGTGCTATGACTGGATGATGTCTAGGACAATTTGTGCTAAACTTACTGGGTTGGCAGTTTTTTGGTTGCTACACCACAACTGGGAGTTAAGAGCCCAAACTCTTGGTTAGTGTCAAGAGAGGCTGTTCTGATTAAGAGTTACATATCCAGGTTCTTACAGTACCATGTTGTGCATGGAACTGTGGCCCTGAAAGCACTTCTTGTGAGCAACCCTGACACCATACTATCTTACAGTTTGTACCAATTTTTCAGCCACCTCATATTGCCTGAGACAGCTAGCAACAAATATTATTATTGGACTTTAAAAAACAAACTATGACTAAAAGCAATAAACCAACTGAACTAGTTCACCAAAAAACACTTAAATCCCTCAAACTTTCTTTCTCTAATATTTGTAGTATCCATACCAATTTCTGCAGTGTGAAATAATTTCTCTTGGAACACTGTACAGACATCTTAGCTCTCTGAAACTAATCTAAATCCTTCTGTCTCTTCCAACTATTTCACTTTTAGAAGGATTCTCACATTCACATGCAAGGCCTTGGTATCTATGTTTGGGGACATCTACTACTGGCAAGAGAACTCTCACTCGAGTCTCCAGTCGGTTCTGCCATGTGTCTCCCACTTTATTAAATTCAGTCCATTATTGTTCCCATTCCTCTCATGACTGTCGCATACTAGATAGAATTTCTGATATTATAGGTAAGTCTCATTCTCTGCATCTGTCTGCAAATATGTTTGTATTTAGTAACGTCAATACCCATCATATCAAGTGGCTTAATCAGTCTAATACCACTGGCAGCCAGACCCTTAATTCCTTTCTATTAACAGAATGTCTTTTTGTTATCAAGGTGCTGACTGGGACTCATTCCATGACTTCCTTTGCAATGTTTCTCAAAATTATATTTTTAATCATCTGTTTCATAAATATATCGATGAGATCTCTTCCTGGTTGAAAGTCAGTGTCAATTTTTTTTCCAGCATGGAAATACCAAGTAAACCACAATCATCTCCTAGGTTCTCACTTGCCTGCTAACATGGGGGTCCTCATGAGCTCTATCCTTGGATAGAGCTCATGACCTGTTTCTAATCTTCATTAATGATCTTCCTTATGTCATCACTTTTTCCCAGTTTTGTATTTATGCAGATGACACGCCCATTTACTCCTGTCTTAGAAGCAAATCTAACAGACCTGACAAAATAAACCTAGCAACTTCTCTTGAAAAGGGTCTCAAATCAATTGTTAACTGAAGTAAAATATGGCTTGTAAATTTCAACGTCTCCAAAACAAAACTACTTTTGTTTAATCACCACATTTGAATTGTTTCTTCTTGCTGTCATTATGACCAATGCTAAACTCCAGGAGAGTAATGCACTACACCTTCTTGGTCTCACATTTTTCACTGACTTGAAGTGGAGTGAATATATTGAACCAATTGCTATGTGTACTACAAGAAAAGATTGTGCAAAAAAAATCTTTCTTATCAGAATCCATCTTGCACAGCAATGAGTCTATCATTCATCCATGCATTGAATACTGTTTCCATTTTTGGTGGGGTGTTCCTACTGTACATCTCATGATTCTTGACAAAATTCAAAGGAGGGTTTGTCATGTAATTGATTCTAGCTAGGCATCTCAACTTCAGTCACTTTGTCACAAATGTAACATGGCTTCCCTCTGTCTTTTTTACAAATATTTTTATTGTAGCTGCTCTAATGAGCTTTTTCCCCTGGTGTCCAACTACATGAATTTAAGCATGCAACTAGATTGGCAACAAAGTCCTACCATTTTGCTATTTAACTAGCTAGATACAACTGCCAGTTTTACTCTTACAGTTCTTTTTACACATTTATCACCTATGGAACCCCCTTCTGTTTTCTTGCTTCCCTAATAGGTAAAGTCTTTAAACATTTAAATGCAACATCAACTGCCATCGTCTGTCTTCTTCTTTCTTTTTTTTGCCTTCTATCCATCCCATTCTCATCTTTTTATTCTCTTTCACTTATACTTCATGTAACCCCTAACATTCTAGTAGGATTGTCATCTTACTTGGTGTGAAATGATTAAAATGATCCATCACTACCCACAGTATTCAAGTTGATTTCATAATGATTATTTGTGTTTACCGAGTTTTCAGACAGAAAATATAACATCTGAAGACAAATTTGAATGACAAAAGATACATTTCAAAAGGTAAGCAGAGTATTAAGAAACAGTAAAATGTTGTTAGAATCAAAGATAAAAGTGCCAAAATATTATGTAATAGAAGTAAATGTAATATGGCAGTATTTGGTTCTAAAGAAGGATGCTGAGAATGCCATGGACAGAAAAAGTAAGTTTTAAGGAACACAGAAACAAAAAGGACACTTCTACTTAGAATCAGAAGCAGATAAGTAAAATTTATAGGACACATAATAAAGAAAGCGAGCTTAGAGCAAACAATGCAATTATTAATAAGAAGAATTGACATTTATGCATGCAGGATTTCACACCTCTAGCATCACTAAATATAATGAATTAAATATAATGAATTTATAGGACACATAAAGAAGAAAGAGAGCTTAGAGCAAACAATGCAATTATTAATAAGAAGAATTGACATTTATGCATAGAGGATTTCACACCTCTAGCATCACTAAATATAATGAATTAAATATAATGAATTTATAGGACACATAAAGAAGAAAGAGAGCTTAGAGCAAACAATGCAATTATTAATAAGAAGAAATGACATTTATGCATAGAGGATTTCACACCTCTAGCATCACTAAATATAATGAATTAAATATAATGAATTTATAGGACACATAAAGAAGAAAGAGAGCTTAGAGCAAACAATGCAATTATTAATAAGAAGAATTGACATTTATGCATAGAGGATTTCACACCTCTAGCATCACTAAATATAATGAATTAAATATAATGAATTTATAGGACACATAAAGAAGAAAGAGAGCTTAGAGCAAACAATGCAATTATTAATAAGAAGAAATGACATTTATGCATAGAGGATTTCACACCTCTAGCATCACTAAATATAATGAATTAAATATAATGAATTTATAGGACACATAAAGAAGAAAGAGAGCTTAGAGCAAACAATGCAATTATTAATAAGAAGAATTGACATTTATGCATAGAGGATTTCACACCTCTAGCATCACTAAATATAATGAATTAAATATAATGAATTTATAGGACACATAAAGAAGAAAGAGAGCTTAGAGCAAACAATGCAATTATTAATAAGAAGAAATGACATTTATGCATAGAGGATTTCACACCTCTAGCATCACTAAATATAATGAATTAAATATAATGAATTTATAGGACACATAAAGAAGAAAGAGAGCTTAGAGCAAACAATGCAATTATTAATAAGAAGAATTGACATTTATGCATAGATGATTTCACACCTCTAGCATCACTAAATATAATGAATTAAATATAATGAATTTATAGGACACATAAAGAAGAAAGAATGCTTAGAGCAAACAATGCAATTATTAATAAGAAGAATTAACATTTATGCATAGAGGATTTCACACCTCTAGCATCACTAAATATAATGAATTAAATATAATGAATTTATAGGACACATAAAGAAGAAAGAATGCTTAGAGCAAACAATGCAATTATTAATAAGAAGAATTGACATTTATGCATAGAGGATTTCACACCTCTAGCATCATTAATATAATGAATTAAATATAATGAATTTATAGGACACATAAAGAAGAAAGAGAGCTTAGAGCAAACAATGCAATTATTAATAAGAAGAAATGACATTTATGCATAGAGGATTTCACACCTCTAGCATCACTAAATATAATGAATTAAATATAATGAATTTATAGGACACATAATGAAGAAAGAGAGCTTAAAGCAAACAATGCAATTATTAATAAGAAGAAATGACATTTATACATAGAGGATTTCACACCTCTAGCATCACTAAATATAATGAATTAAATATAATGAATTTATAGGACACATAATGAAGAAAGAGAGCTTAAAGCAAACAGTGCAGTTATTAATTAGAACAATTGACATTTATGCATAGAGGATTTCACACCTCTAGCATCACTAAATATAATGAATTAAATATAATGAATTTATAGGAGACATAAAGAAGAAAGAGAGCTTAGAGCAAACAATGCAATTATTAATAAGAAGAATTGACATTTATGCATAGAGGATTTCACACCTCTAGCATCACTAAATATAATGAATTAAATATAATGAATTTATAGGAGACATAAAGAAGAAAGAGAGCTTAGAGCAAACAATGCAATTATTAATAAGAAGAATTGACATTTATGCATAGAGGATTTCACACCTCTAGCATCATTAATATAATGAATTAAATATAATGAATTTATAGGACACATAAAGAAGAAAGAGAGCTTAGAGCAAACAATGCAATTATTAATAAGAAGAAATGACATTTATGCATAGAGGATTTCACACCTCTAGCATCACTAAATATAATGAATTAAATATAATGAATTTATAGGAGACATAAAGAAGAAAGAGAGCTTAGAGCAAACAATGCAATTATTAATAAGAAGAATTGACATTTATGCATAGAGGATTTCACACCTCTAGCATCACTAAATATAATGAATTAAATATAATGAATTTATAGGACACATAATGAAGAAAGAGAGCTTAAAGCAAACAGTGCAGTTATTAATTAGAACAATTGACATTTATGCATAGAGGATTTCACACCTCTAGCATCACTAAATATAATGAATTAAATATAATGAATTTATAGGACACATAATGAAGAAAGAGAGCTTAAAGCAAACAGTGTAGTTATTAATTAGAACAATTGACATTTATGCATAGAGGATTTCACACCTCTAGCATCACTAAATATAATGAATTAAATATAATGAATTTATAGGAGACATAAAGAAGAAAGAGAGCTTAGAGCAAACAATGCAATTATTAATAAGAAGAATTGACATTTATGCATGCAGGATTTCACACTTCTAGCATCACTCCTTCTATGAACCTTTCAGCTCACCTTTGTGTACATGAATTAGAATGAAATATCAATCAAATATGCAGTACACTTCTCAGTAATTTTGCTGATTTTTTAAACTGTTATCTGTGAATTGGAACCACTTGTGGTTCAAAACAAATATACTGAAGAGAGTGCTGCAGTATTGAACAGACTTACACCTCATACAATATATCGCATTGTTTACTACGTGTGTAGTTGGATGCTCATTAAGAGAAATAATAATATCTAACCAGAGCTTGGATTTTCCACCAGTGTTGATAACTAAGATTATCCATTATCTCATGTCTTTGCTGTTCTTACACTTTGCTTGTATCTTCTCATTCTCTCCCTTATCCCTTCCAATATAACTAAGATTATCCATTATCTTGTTTCCATGTTCTTCTTTTAACTTTTTCCTGCACCTTCATAATATTTCTCTTATCCCTTCCAATAAAACCAACATTATCCATTATCTCATGCCTCAGCTGTTCTCTTACCCTTTGCCCATATTTTCATATTCTTTCTCTCATTCCTTTTACTAAAACTAAGATTATCTATTATCTCATGGCTTTGTTCTTCTCTCATTCTTTGTTTGTATCTTCTCATTCTTTCCCTTGTCCTTTCCAGTCTTTATTGCCTGTCAATATTTTTATCATAATGTTACAGAAATATGCATTAGTTTCATATGCACACATGGAATGCACAAAAAGTTTTCTACTGAATCCTCTCTTCTACCTTTCATTTTTCTCTATCTTGCCATAAAGAATTATAATGTTGTATTTTTCTAACTTGCATCCTGAAACTTTCAATCCTTCACTTATTGTTGACATCCAAACAGCAAGCCTTTCTCTCTCTCTCTCATTTGCTAATCTCCATCCCTTTTCCACTCTCCATCCCTTTTTCCGCCACTCTCACAAACATTTTTTACTTTTTCTTTCTATCTGTTTTTTTTTTTTTTTTACTGGCTTTCTTGCCTCCTATTTTTCCTACTTAACACCTAATTTCTTCTTCCTCTTCTTCACATTTTTCTCAATTATTTCCTTCATCATATTATGCAAGTTCTTTTTCTTCATGTGCCATGTCCCTTCAGGATGTAGGCAATCATGGACTTCCACTTAGCTTTGTCTCTTGTCACTCTCAGTATTTTTTCTCTTGGTATATCTCCCCACTCTGCTCCGCTCACACCTAACAAGTATGTCTCATGCTGCTTTCCCCTGTCTCTTCTTCCTTTTATCTGACCTGTGAGTATTAAGTTCTCTCGGCCCTCCCTCTTCATTATGTGTCCAAGGAACCTCATTTGTCTCTTCCTGATATTTAGTATGAGTTTTCTTCTCGCTTGTATTTTTTCTAACACTTCATCATTGAACATGTGCTCTGTCCATGGAATCCTCAGCATCCTTCTGTAAAACCACATTTCTGCTGCTTCAACCCTGTCCTTCATCTTTGATAAGATTGTCCAGCATTCACTTCCATACAGAAGAATAGATATCACATAGCAATTCATCACTCTTTTAATTGTTTCTAATGAGATTTTTCTATCTTTCAGTACTCTGGTTAGTTTGTAAAATGCATCTTTGACCATGCTAATGTGTATTTGGATCTCCATGTCGCACTTTCCATCCTCTGTCAAAATGCTTCCCAAGTATTTGAATTATTTTACTTGACTTGATCAGAAAAGCATCATTGGTTCCAACTCAATATAGCCAGTCATCTAGCAGATACTACACTCTGATGCTAAACAGACAAGTATAATAATGGTGAAAGATAGATGACTTCACACAAAATAATAGTGAAGATGACTTCACACAAAATGATGAAGGTGAATGACTTCACACAAAATAATAGTGAAGATAAGATGACTTCACACAAATAATAGTGAAGATAGGTGACTTCACACACAAAATAATAGTGAAGATAAGATGACTTCACACAAAATAATGGTGAGATAAGATGGCTTCACACAAAATAATAGTATGAAGATAAGATGACTTCACACAAATAATAGTGAAAGATAAGATGACACAAAATAATAGTGAAGATAAGATGACTTCACACAAAATAATAGTGAAGATAAGATGACTTCACACAAAATAATAGTGAAGATGACTTTCACACAAAATAATAGTGAAGATAAGATGACTTCCACACAAAATAATAGTGAAGATAAGATGACTTCACAAAATAATAGTGAAGATAAGATGACTTAACACAAAATAATAGTGAAGATAAGATGACTACACAAAATAATAGTGAAGATGACTATATGAAAAAATAAATAGTGAAGATAAGATGACTTCACACAAAATAATAGTGAAGATGACTTCACACAAAATAATAGTGAAGATAGATGACTTCACACAAAATAATAGTGAAGATAAGATGACCACACAAAATAATAGTGAAGATAGATGACTTCACAAAATAATAGTGAAGATAAAGATGACTTCACACAAAATAATAGTGAAGATAGCTTCACAAGAAATAATAGTGAAAAAATAAGATGACTTTACAAAATAAAGCAAGTGAAGAATAGATGACTTCACACAAAATAATAGTGAAGATAAGATGACTTCACACAAAATAATAGTGAAGATAAGATGACTTTACAAAATAATAGTGAAGATGACTTCACACAAAATAATAGTGAAGATAAAGATGACTTCACACAAAATAATAGTGAAGATAGAATGGCTTCCACACAAAATAATAGTGAGATGACTTCACACAAAATAATAGTGAAGATAAGATGACTACAAAATAATAGTGATAAAATTGACTTTTAAAATAATAATTGAAATAAGATGACTTCACAAAATAATAGTGAAGATAAGATGACTTCACACTTTTAAAATAATAGTGAAAGATGACTTCACACAAAATAATAATGAAGATAAAATGGCTACACAAAATAATAGTGAAGATAAGATGACTTCACACAAATAATAGTGAAGATAGAATGAAAGCTTTTGAAATAAAAATAATGAGAAAGATGACTTCATAAATAATAGTGAAGATAAGATGACTTCACACAAAATAATGGTGAAGATAAGATAGCTTCACACAAAATAATAGTGAAGATAAGATGACACACAAATAATAGTGAAGATAAGATGACTTCACAAAATAATAGTGAGATGACTTCACACAAAATAATAGTGAGATAAGATGACTTCACACAAACTAATGGTGAAGATAAGATGACTTCACACAAAATAATAGTGAAGATAAGATGACTTCACACAAAATAATAGTGAAGATGACTTCACACAAAATAATAGTGAAGATAAGATGACTTAAAATAAAATAATAGTGAAGATAAGATGACTTCACACAAAATAATAGTGAAGATAAGATGACTTCACACAAAATAATAGTGAAGATGACTTCACACAAAATAATAGTGAAGATAAGATGACTTCACACAAAATAATAGTGAAGATAAGATGACTTCACACAAAATAATAGTGAAGATGACTTCACACAAAATAATAGTGAAGATAAGATGACTTCACACAAAATAATAGTGAAGATGACTTCACACAAAATAATAGTGAAGATAAGATGACTTCACACAAAATAATAGTGAAGATAAGATGACTTCACACAAAATAATAGTGAAGATAAGATGACTTCACACAAAATAATAGTGAAGATGACTTCACACAAAATAATAGTGAAGATAAGATGACTTCACACAAAATAATAGTGAAGATAAGATGACTTCACACAAAATAATAGTGAAGATAAGATGACTTCACACAAAATAATAGTGAAGATGACTTCACACAAAATAATAGTGAAGATAAGATGACTTCACACAAAATAATAGTGAAGATAAGATGACTTCACACAAAATAATAGTGAAGCTAAGATGACTTCACACAAAATAATAGTGAAGATGACTTCACACAAAATAATAGTGAAGATAAGATGACTTCACACAAAATAATAGTGAAGATAAGATGACTTCACACAAAATAATGAAGAAGATAAGATGACTTCACACAAAATAATAGTGAAGATAAGATGACTTCAACACAAAATAATAGTGAAGATGACTTCACACAAAATAATAGTGAAGATGACTTCACACAAAATAATAGTGAAGATAAGATGACTTCACACAAAATAATAGTGAAGATAAGATGACTTCTACACAAAATAATAGTGAAGATAAGATGACTTCACACAAAATAATAGTGAAGATGACTTCACACAAAATAATAGTGAAGATAAGATGACTTCACACAAAATAATAGTGAAGATGACTTCACACAAAATAATAGTGAAGATAAGATGACTTCACACAAAATAATAGTGAAGATAAGATGATTCTCACACAAAATAATAGTGAAGATAAGATGACTTCACACAAAATAATAGTGAAGATAAGATGACTACCAAAATAAATAGTGAAGATGACTTCACACAAAATAATAGTGAAGATAAGATGACTTCATTACCAAAATAATAGTGAAGATAAGATGACTTCACACAAAATAATAGTGAAGATAAGATGACTTCACACAAAATAATAGTGAAGATAAGATGACTCTTTTTCACATAAAATAATAGTGAAGATAAGATGACTTCACACAAAATAATAGTGAAGATAAGATGACTTCACACAAAATAATAGTGAAGATAAGATGACTTCACACAAAATAATAGTGAAGATAAGATGACTTCTACACAAAATAATAGTGAAGATGACTTCACACAAAATAATAGTGAAGATAAGATGACTTCACACAAACTAATAGTGAAGCACAAGATGACTTCACACAAAATAATAGTGAAGATAAGATGACTTCACACAAAATAATAAAGTGAAGATGACTTCACACAAAATAATAGTGAAGATAAGATGACTTAAAATAAAATAATAGTGAAGATAAGATGACTTCACACAAAATAATAGTGAAGATAAGATGACTTCACACAAAATAATAGTGAAGATGACTTCACACAAAATAATAGTGAAGATAAGATGACTTCACACAAAATAATAGTGAAGATAAGATGACTTCACACAAAACAATAGTGAAGATGACTTCACACAAAATAATAGTGAAGATAAGATGACTTCACACAAAATAATAGTGAAGATGACTTCACATAAAATAATAGTGAAGATAAGATGACTTCACACAAAATAATAGTGAAGATAAGATGACTTCACACAAAATAATAGTGAAGATAAGATGATTTCACACAAAATAATAGTGAAGATGACTTCATTACTGTAAAATAATAGTGAAGATAAGATGACTTCACACAAAATAATAGTGAAGATAAGATGACTTCACACAAAATAATAGTGAAGATAAGATGACTTCATTATTGTACAATAGTGAAGATAAGATGACTTCACACAAAATAATAGTGAAGATGACTTCACATTAAATAATAGTGAAGATGACTTCACACAAAATAATAGTGAAGATAAGATGACTTCACACAAAATAATAGTGAAGATAAGATGACTTCACACAAAATAATAGTGAAGATGACTTCACACAAAATAATAGTGAAGATAAGATGGACTTCACACAAAATAATAGTGAAGATGACTTCACACAAAATAATAGTGAAGATAAGATGACTTCACACAAAATAATAGTGAAGATAAGATGACTTCATTAATAAAAAATAATAGTGAAGATAAGATGACTTCTACACAAAATAATAGTGAAGATAAGATGACTTCACACAAAATAATAGTGAAGATAAGATGACTTCACACAAAATAATAGTGAAGATGACTTCACACAAAATAATAGTGAAGATAAGATGACTTCATTAGACAAAATAATAGTAAGAAGATAGTAGATGACTTCACACAAAATAATAAAGAAGATGACTTCACACAAAATAATAGTGAAGATAAGATGACTTCACATTAAAATAATAGTGAAGATGACTTCACACAAAATAATAGTGAAGATAAGATGACTTCACACAAAATAATAGTGAAGATAAGATGACTTCACACAAAATAATAGTGAAGATAAGATGACTTCACACAAAATAATAGTGAAGATAAGATGACTTCACATAAAATAATAGTGAAGATAAGATGACTTAAAATAAAATAATAGTGAGAAAGATAAGATGACTTCACACAAAATAATAGTGAAGATAAAATGACTTCACACAAAATAATAGTGAAGATGACTTCACACAAAATAATAGTGAAGATAAGATGACTTCACACAAAAAATAATAGTGAAGATAAGATGACTACACAAAATAATAGTGTGAAGATGACTTCACACAAAATAATAGTGAAGATAAGATGACTTCACACAAAATAATAGTGAAGATGACTTCACACAAAATAATAGTGAAGATAAGATGACTTCACACAAAATAATAGTGAAGATAAGATGACTTCACAAAATAATAGTGAAGATAAGATGACTTCACACAAAACAGTGAAGATAAGATGACTTCACACAAAATAATAGTGAAGATGACTTCACACAAAATAATGAAGTGAATAAGATGACTTCACAAAATAATAGTGAAGATAAGATGACTTCACACAAAATAATAGTGAAGATAAGATGACATCACAAATAATAGTGAAGATGACTTCACACAAAATAATAGTGAAGATAAGATGACTTCACACAAAATAATAGTGAAGATAAGATGACTTCACACAAAATAATAGTGAAGATAAGATGACTTCACACAAAATAATAGTGAAGATAAGATGACTTCACACAAAATAATAGTGAAGATGACTTCACACAAAATAATAGTGAAGATGACTTCACACAAAATAATAGTGAAGATAAAGATGACTTCACACAAAATAATAGTGAAGATAAGATGACTTCACACAAAATAATAGTAGAATAAGATGACTTCACACAAAATAATAGTGAAGATGACTTCACACAAAATAATAGTGAAGATAAGATGACTTCACACAAAATAATAGTGAAGATGACTTCACACAAAATAATAGTGAAGATAAGATGACTTCACACAAAATAATAGTGAAGATAAGATGACTTCACACAAAATAATAGTGAAGATAAGATGACTTCACACAAAATAATAGTGAAGATAAGATGACTTCACACAAAATAATAGTGAAGATGACTTCACACAAAATAATAGTGAATAAAACTACACAAAATAATAGTGAAGATAAGATGACTTCACACAAAATAATAGTGAATGACTTCACACAAAATAATAGTGAAGATAAGATGACTTCACACAAGAGTAATAGTGAAGATAAGATGACTTCACACAAAATAATAGTGAAGATAAGATGACTTCACACAAAATAATGGTGAAGATGACTTCACACAAAATAATAGTGAAGATAAGATGACTTCACACAAAATAATAGTGAAGATGACTTCACACAAAATAATAGTGAAGATAAGATGACTTCACACAAAATAGTGAAGATAAGATGACTTCACACAAAATAATAGTGAAGATAAGATGACTTCACACAAAATAATAGTGAAGATAAGATGACTTCACACAAAATAATAGTGAGAATAAGATGACTTCACACAAAATAATAATTAGAAGATAAGATGACTTCACACAAAATAATGATGAAGATAAGATGACTTCTACAAAAATAATAGTGAAGATGACTTCACACCAAAATAATAGTGAAGATAAGATGACTTTTTAAAATAATAGTGAAGATAAGATGACTTCACACAAATAATAGTGAAGATAAGATGACTTCACACAAAATAATAGTGAAGATGACTTCACACAAAATAATAGTGAAGATAAGATGACTTCACACAAAATAATAGTGAAGATAAGATGACTTCACACAAAATAATAGTGAAGATAAGATGACTTCACACAAAATAATAGTGAAGATAAGATGACCCACACAAATAATAGTGAAGATAAGATGACTTCACACAAAATAATAGTGAAGATGACTTCACACAAAATAATAGTGAAGATAAGATGACTTCACACAAAATAATAGTGAAGATAAGATGACTTCACACAAAATAATAGTGAAGATAAGATGACTTCACACAAAATAATAGTGAAGATGATGACTTCTTTACAAATAATAATGAAGATGACTTCACACAAAATAATAGTGAAGATAAAGATGACTTCACACAAAATAATAGTGAAGATAAGATGACCTACAAAATAATGGCGAAGATGACTTCACACAAAATAATAGTGAGATAAGATGACTTCACACAAAATAATAGTGAAAATAAGATGACTTCACACAAAATAATAGTGAAGATAAGATGACTTCACACAAAATAATAGTGAAGATAAGATGACTTCACACAAAATAATAGTGAAGATGACTTCACAAAATAATAGTGAAGATAAGATGACTTCACACAAATAATAGTGAAGATAAGATGACACAAAATAATAGTGAAGATGACTTCACACAAAATAATAGTGAAGATAAGATGACTTCACACAAAATAATAGTGAAGATAAGATGACTTCACACAAAATAATAGTGAAGATAAGATGACTTCACATAAAATAATAGTGAAGATAAGATGACTTCACACAAAATAATAGTGGAAGATAAGATGACTTCACACAAAATAATAGTGAAGATAAGATGACTTCACACAAAATAATAGTGAAGATGACTTCACACAAAATAATAGTGAAGATAAGATGACTTCACACAAAATAATAGGTGAAGATAAGATGACTTCACACAAAATAATAGTGAAGATAAGATGATCATTAATAAAATAATAGTGAAGATGACTTCACAAAATAATAGTGAAGATGACTTCACACAAAATAATACTGAAGATAAGATGACTTCACACAAAATAATAGTGAAGATAAGATGACTTCACACAAAATAATAGTGAAGATGACTTCACACAAAATAATAGTGAAGATAAGATGACTTCACACAAAATAATAGTGAAGATAAGATGACTTCACACAAAATAATAGTGAAGATAAGATGACTTCACACAAAATAATAGTGAAGATAAGATGACTTCACACAAAATAATAGTGAAGATAAGATGACTTCACACAAAATAATAGTGAAGATGACTTCACACAAAATAATAGTGAAGATAAGATGTGACTTCACACAAAATAATAGAAGATAAGATGACTTCACACAAAATAATAGTGAAGATAAGATGACTTCACACAAAATAATAGTGAAGATAAGATATCATTAATAAAATAATAGTGAAGATGACTTACCACAAAATAATAGTGAAAGATAAAGATGACTTAACACAAAATAATAGTGAAGATAAGATGACTTCACACAAAATAATAGTGAAGATGACTTCACACAAAATAATAGTGAAGATAAGATGACTTCACACAAAATAATAGTGAAGATAAGATGACTTTCATTGACAACAATAGTGAAGATAAGATGACTTCACACAAAATAATAGTGAAGATAAGATGGATTTCACACAAAATAATAGTGAAGATGACTTCACACAAAATAATAGTAAAGATAAGATGACTTCACACAAAATAATAGTGAAGATGACTTCATTACTGAAAATAATAGTGAAGATAAGATGACTTCACACAAAATAATAGTGAAGATAAGATGACTTCACACAAAATAATAGTGAAGATGCAAGATGACTTCACACAAAATAATAGTGAAGATGACTTCACACAAAATAATAGTGAAGATAAGATGACTTCACACAAAATAATGAAGATGACTTCACACAAAATAATAGTGAAGATAAGATGACTTCACACAAAAATAATAGTGAAGATAAGATGACTTCACACAAAATAATAGTGAAGATAAGATGACTTCACACAAAATAATAGTGAAGATAAGATGACTTCAATAATAAATAATAGTGAAGATGACTTCACACAAAATAATAGTGAAGATGACTTCACACAAAATAATAGTGAAGATAAGATGACTTCACACAAAATAATAGTGAAGATAAGATGACTTCACACAAAATAATAGTGAAGATAAGATGACTTCACACAAAATAATAGGAAGATGACTTCACACAAAATAATAGTGAAGATAAGATGACTTCACACAAAATAATAGTGAAGATGACTTCACACACAATAGTGAAGATAAGATGACTTCACACAAAATAATAGTGAAGATAAGATGACTTCACAATAAAAATAATAGTGAAGATAAGATGACTTCACACAAAATAATAGTGAAGATAAGATGACTTCACACAAAATAATAGTGAAGATGACTTACTAAAATAATAGTGAAGATGACTTCACACAAAATAATAGTGAAGATAAGATGACTTCACATTAAAATAATAGTGAAGATGACTTCACACAAAATAATAGTGAAGATAAGATGACTTCACACAAAATAATAGTGAAGATAAGATGACTTCATTAATAAAATAATAGTGAAGATAAGATGACTTCACACAAAATAATAGTGAAGATGACTTCACACAAAATAATAGTGAAGATAAGATGACTTCACACAAAATAATAGTGAAGATGACTTCACACAAAATAATAGTGAAGATAAGATGACTTCACACAAAATAATAGTGAAGATAAGATGACTTCACACAAAATAATAGTGAAGATAAGATGACTTCACACAAAATAATAGTGAAGATAAGATGACTTCACACAAAATAATAGTGAAGATAAGATGACTTCACACAAAATAATAGTGAAGATAAGATGACTTCACACAAAATAATAGTGAAGATAAGATGACTTCTACACAAAATAATAGTGAAGATGACTTCACACAAAATAATAGTGAAGATAAGATGACTTCACACAAAATAATAGTGAAGATAAGATGATTTCACACAAAATAATAGTGAAGATAAGATGACTTCACACAAAATAATAGTGAAGATGACTTCACACAAAATAATAGTGAAGATAAGATGACTTCACACAAAATAATAGTGAAGATAAGATGACTTCACACAAAATAATAGTGAAGATAAGATGACTTCACACAAAATAATAGTGAAGATAAGATGACTTCTACACAAAATAATAGTGAAGATAAGATCATTAATAAAATAATAGTGAAGATGACTTCACACAAAATAATAGTGAAGATAAGATGATTTCATACAAAATAATAGTGAAGATAAGATGACTTCACACAAAATAATAGTGAAGATAAGATGACTTCACACAAAATAATAGTGAAGATAAGATGACTTCACACAAAATAATAGTGAAGATGACTTCACACAAACAATAGTGAAGATAAGATGACTTCACACAAAATAATAGTGAAGATAAGATGACTTCACACAAAATAATAGTGAAGATGACTTCACACAAAATAATAGTGAAGATAAGATGACTTCACACAAAATAATAGTGAAGATAAGATGACTTCACACAAAATAATAGTGAAGATAAGATGACTTCAATAGATTAAACAATAGTGAAGATAAGATGACTTCTACACAAAATAATAGTGAAGATGACTTCACACAAAATAATAGTGAAGATAAGATGACTTCACACAAAATAATAGTGAAGATAAGATGACTTCACACAAAATAATAGTGAAGATGACTTACACAAAATAATAGTGAAGATAAGATGACTTCACACAAAATATTGCGAAGATAAGAGGACTTCACACAAAATAATAGTGAAGATAAGATGACTTCACATAAAATAATAGTGAAGATAAGATGACTTCACACAAAATAATAGTGAAGATAAGATGACTTCACACAAAATAATAGTGAAGATAAGATGACTTCACACAAAATAATAGTGAAGATGACTTCACACAAAATAATAGTGAAGATAAGATGACTTCACACAAAATAATAGTGAAGATAAGATGACTTCACACAAAATAATAGTGAAGATAAGATGACTTCACACAAAAAATAATAGTGAAGATGACTTCACACAAAATAATAGTGAAGATGACTTCACACAAAATAATACTGAAGATAAAGATGACTTCACACAAAATAATAGTGAAGATAAGGATGACTTCACACAAAATAATAGTGAAGATGACTTCACACAAAATAATAGTGAAGATAAGATGATCATTAATAAAATAATAGTGAAGATAAGATGATTAATATAAAATAATAGTGAAGATAAGTATACTAATATTTAAAATAATAGTGAAGATAAGATGACTTCACACAAAATAATAGTGAAGATAAGATGACTTCACACAAAATAATAGTGAAGATGACTTCACACAAAATAATAGTGAAGATAAGATGACTTCACACAAAATAATAGTGAAGATAAGATGACTTCACACAAAATAATAGTGAAGATAAGATGACTTCACACAAAATAATAGTGAAGATAAGATGACTTCACACAAAAATAATAGTGAAGATGACTTCACACAAAATAATAGTGAAGATAAGATGACTTCACACAAAATAATAGTGAAGATAAAGATGACTTCACACAAAATAATAGTGAAGATGACTTCACACAAAAAATAATAGTGAAGATAAGATGACTTCACACAAAATAATAGTGAAGATAAGATGACTTCACACAAAATAATAGTGAAGATAAGATGACTTCACACAAAATAATAGTGAAGATAAGATGACTTCACACAAAATAATAGTGAAGATGACTTTCACACAAAATAATAGTGAAGATAAGATGACTTCACACAAAATAATAGTGAAGATAAGATGACTTCACACAAAATAATAGTGAAGATGACTTCACACAAAATAATAGTGAAGATAAGATGACTTCACACAAAATAATAGTGAAGATAAGATGACTTCACACAAAATAATAGTGAAGATAAGATGACTTCACATAAAATAATAGTGAAGATAAGATGACTTTAATAATAAAATAATAGTGAAGATAAGATGACTGGCATAAAATAATAGTGAAGATAAGATGACTTCACACAAAATAATAGTGAAGATAAGATGACTTCACACAAAATAATAATAGTAAAGATTGACTTCATTACTGAAAAAAATAATAGTGAAGATAAGATGACTTCACACAAAATAATAGTGAAGATAAAGATGACTTCACACAAAATAATAGTGAAGATGACTTCACACAAAATAATAGTGAAGATAAGATGACCACACAAAATAATAGTGAAGATGACTTCACACAAAATAATAGTGAAGATAAGATGACTTCACACAAAATAATAGTGAAGATAAGATGACTTCACACAAAATAATAGTGAAGATAAGATGACTTCACACAAAATAATAGTGAAGATGACTTCACACAGCTGCCCAATAGTGAAGATAAGATGACTTCACACAAAATAATAGTGAAGATAAGATGGATTTCACACAAAATAATAGTGAAGATAAGATGACTTCACACAAAATAATAGTGAAGATAAGATGACTTCACACAAAATAATAGTGAAGATGACTTCACACAAAATAATAGTGAAGATAAGATGACTTCACACAAAATAATAGTGAAGATAAGATGACTTCGAAGACAAAAATAACAGTGAAGATAAGATGACTTCACACAAAAATAATAGTGAAGATGACTTCACACAAAATAATAGTGAAGATAAGATGACTTCACACAAAAAATAATATGAAGATAAGATGACTTCACACAAAAAATAATAGTGAAGATAAGATGACTTCACACAAAAATAATAGTGAAGATAAGATGACTAATATTGCAAATAATAGTGAAGATGACTTCACACAAAATAATAGTGAAGATAAGATGACTTCACACAAAATAATAGTGAAGATAAGATGACTTCACACAAAATAATAGTGAAGATAAGATGACTTCACACAAAATAATAGTGAAGATGACTTCACACAAAATAATAGTGAAGATAAGATGACTTCACAATAAAATAATAGTGAAGATAAGATGACTTCACACAAAATAATAGTGAAGATAAGATGACTTCACACAAAATAATAGTGAAGATAAGATGACTTCACACAAAATAATAGTGAAGATGACTTCACACAAAATAATAGTGAAGATGACTTCACACAAAATAATAGTGAAGATAAGATGACTGAAGACAAAATAATAGTGAAGATAAGATGACTTCACACAAAATAATAGTGAAGATAAGATGACTTCACACAAAATAATAGTGAAGATAAGATGACTTCACACAAAAATAATAGTGAAGATGACTTCACACAAAATAATAGTGAAGATAAGATGACTTCACACAAAATAATAGTGAAGATGACTTCACACAAAATAATAGTGAAGATAAGATGACTTCACACAAAAATAATAGTGAAGATAAGATGACTTTCACACAAAATAATAGTGAAGATAAGATGACTTCACACAAAATAATAGTGAAGATAAGATGATCAATAATAAAATAATAGTGAAGATGACTTCACACAAAATAATAGTGAAGATGACTTCACACAAAATAATAGTGAAGATAAGATGACTTCACACAAAATAATAGTGAAGATGACTTCATGACAAAATAATAGTGAAGATAAGATGACTTCACACAAAATAATAGTGAAGATAAGATGACTTCACACAAAATAATAGTGAAGATGACTTCACACAAAATAATAGTAAAGATAAGATGATCATTAATAAAATAATAGTGAAGATGACTTCACACAAAATAATAGTGAAGATAAGATGACTCCCCACACAAAATAATAGTGAAGATAAGATGACTTCACACAAAATAATAGTGAAGATAAGATGACTTCACACAAAATAATAGTGAAGATGACTTCACACAAAATAATAGTGAAGATAAGATGATTGACAAAATAATAGTGAAGATAAGATGACTTCATACAAAAAATAATAGTGAAGATAAGATGACTTACACACAAAATAATAGTGGAAGATAAGATGACTTCACACAAAATAATAGTGAAGATAAGATGACTTCACACAAAATAATAGTGAAGATAAGATGACTTCACACAAAATAATAGTGAAGATAAGATGACTTCACACAAAATAATAGTGAAGATGACTTCACACAAAATAATAGTGAAGATAAGATGACTTCACACAAAATAATAGTGAAGATAAGATGACTTCACATAAAATAATAGTGAAGATAAGATGACTTCATTGACAAAATAATAGTGAAGATAAGATGACTTCACACAAAATAATAGTGAAGATAAGATGACTTCACACAAAATAATAGTGAAGATAAGATGACTTCATTACAAAATAATAGTGAAGATGACTTCACACAAAATAATAGTGAAGATAAGATGACTTCACACAAAATAATAGTGAAGATAAGATGACTTCACACAAAATAATAGTGAAGATGACTTCACACAAAATAATAGTGAAGATAAGATGACTTCACACAAAATAATAATGAAGATGACTTCACACAAAATAATAGTGAATAAGATGACTTCACACAAAATAATAGTGAAAATAAGATGACTTCACACAAAATAATAGTGAAGATAAGATGACTTCACACAAAATAATAGTGAAGATGACTTCACACAAAATAATAGTGAAGATAAGATGACTTCACACAAAATAATAGTGAAGATAAAGATGACTTCACACAAAATAATAGTGAAGATGACTTCACACAAAATAATAGTGAAGATAAGATGACTTCACACAAAATAATAGTGAAGATGACTTCACACAAAATAATAGTGAAGATAAGATGACTTCACACAAAATAATAGTGAAGATAAGATGACTTCACACAAAATAATAGTGAAGATAAGATGACTTCACACAAAATAATAGTGAAGATGACTTCACACAAAATGATAGTGAAGATAAAGATGACTTCACACAAAATAATGTGAAGATAAGATGACTTCACACAAAATAATAGTGAAGATAAGATGACTTCACACAAAATAATAGTGAAGATAAGATGACTTCACACAAAATAATAGTGAAGATGACTTCACACAAAATAATAGTGAAGATAAGATGACTTCACACAAAATAATAGTGAAGATAAGATGACTTCACACAAAATAATAGTGAAGATAAGATGACTTCACACAAAATAATAGTGAAGATGACTTCACACAAAATAATAGTGAAGATAAGATGACTTCACACAAAATAATAGTGAAGATAAGATGACTTCACACAAAATAATAGTGAAGATAAGATGACTTCACACAAAATAATAGTGAAGATAAGATGACTTCACACAAAATAATAGTGAAGAATGATGACTTCACACAAAATAATAGTGAAGATGACTTCACACAAAATAATAGTGAAGATAAGATGACTTCACACAAAATAATAGTGAAGATAAGATGACTTCACACAAAATAATAGTGAAGATGACTTCACACAAAATAATAGTGAAGATAAGATGACTTCACACAAAATAATAGTGAAGATGACTTCACACAAAATAATAGTGAAGATAAGATGACTTCACACAAAATAATAGTGAAGATAAGATGACTTCACACAAAATAATAGTGAAGATAAGATGACTTCACACAAAATAATAGTGAAGATGACTTCACACAAAATAATAGTGAAGATGACTTCACACAAAATAATAGTGAAGATAAAGATGACTTCACACAAAATAATAGTGAAGATTACTTCACACAAAATAATAGTGAAGATAAGATGACTTCACACAAAATAATAGTGAAGATAAGATGACTTCACACAAAATAATAGTGAAGATAAGATGACTTCACACAAAATAATAGTGAAGATGACTTCACACAAAATAATAGTGAAGATAAGATGACTTCACACAAAATAATAGTGAAGATAAGATGACTTCACAAAACTAATAGTGAAGATGACTTCACACAAAATAATAGTGAAGATAAGATGACTTCACACAAAATAATAGTGAAGATGACTTCACACAAAATAATGTGAAGATAAGATGACTTCACACAAAATAATAGTGAAGATAAGATGACTTCACACAAAATAATAGTGAAGATAAGATGACTTCACACAAAATAATAGTGAAGATGACTTCACACAAAATAATAGTGAAGATAAGATGACTTCACACAAAATAATAGTGAAGATAAGATGACTTCACACAAAATAATAGTGAAGATAAGATGACTTCACACAAAATAATAGTGAAGATAAGATGACTTCACACAAAATAATAGTGAAGATAAGATGACTTCACACAAAATAATAGTGAAGATAAGATGACTTCACACAAAATAATAGTGAAGATAAGATGACTTCACACAAAATAATAGTGAAGATGACTTCACACAAAATAATAGTGAAGATAAGATGACTTCACACAAAATAATAGTGAAGATAAGATGACTTCACACAATAATGTGAAGATAAGATGACTTCACATAAAATAATAGTGAAGATAAGATGACTTCACACAAAATAATAAAGTGAAGATAAAGATGACTTCACACAAAATAATAGTGAAGATAAGATGACTTCACACAAAATAATAGTGAAGATAAGATGACTTCACACAAAATAATAGTGAAGATAAGATGACTTCACACAAAATAATAGTGAAGATAAGATGACTTCACACAAAATAATAGTGAAGATAAGATGACTTCACACAAAATAATAGTGAAGATAAGATGACTTCACACAAAATAATAGTGAAGATAAGATGACTTCACACAAAATAATAGTGAAGATAGATGACTTCACACAAATAATAGTGAAGATAAGATGACTTCACACAAAATAATAGTGAAGATGACTTCACACAAAATAATAGTGAAGATAAGATGACTTCACACAAAATAATAGTGAAGATAAGATGACTTCACACAAAATAATAGTGAAGATGACTTCACACAAAATAATAGTGAAGATGAATACCAAAATAATAGTGAAGATAAGATGACTTCACACAAAATAATAGTGAAGATAAGATGACTTCACACAAAATAATAAGTAGTAAGAATGATTCAACACAAAATAAAGTGAAGATGACTTCACACAAAATAATAGTGAAGATGACTTCACACAAAATAATAGTGAAGATAAGATGACTTCACACAAATAATAGTGAAGATAAGATGACTTCACACAAAAGAAATAATAGTGAAGATAAGATGACTTCACACAAAATAATAGTGAAGATAAGATGACTTCACATAAAATAATAGTGAAGATAAGATGACTTCACACAAAATAATAGTGAAGATGACTTCACACAAAATAATAGTGAAGATAAGATGACTTCACACAAAATAATAGTGAAGATGACTTCACACAAAATAATAGTGAAGATAGATGACTTCACACAAAATAATAGTGAAGATAAGATGACTTCACACAAAATAATAGTGAAGATAAGATGACTTACACAAAATAATAGTGAAGATGATGACTTCACACAAAATAATAGTGACTTATAAGATGACTTCACACAAAATAATAGTGAAGATAAGATGACTTCACACAAAATAATAGTGAAGATAAGATGACTTCACACAAAATAATAGTGAAGATAAGATGACTTCACACAAAATAATAGTGAAGATAAGATGACTTCACACAAAATAATAGTTAAGATGACTTCACACAAAATAATAGTGAAGATAAGATGACTTCACACAAAATAATAGTGAAGATAAGATGACTTTACACAAAATAATAGTGAAGATAAAGATGACTTCACACAAAATAATAGTGAAGATAAGATGACTTCACACAAAATAATAGTGAAGATAAGATGACTTCACACAAAATAATAGTGAAGATGACTTCACACAAAATAATAGTGAAGATAAGATGACTTCACACAAAATAATAGTGAAGATAAGATGACTTCACACAAAATAATAGTGAAGATAAGATGACTTCACACAAAATAATAGTGAAGATAAGATGACTCTACACAAAAATAATAGAAGATAAGACATCACACAAAATAATAGTGACGATAAGATGACTTCACACAAAATAATAGTGAAGATAAGATGATTCTCACACAAAATAATAGTGAAGATAAGATGACTTCACACAAAATAATAGTGAAGATGACTTCACACAAAATAATAGTGAAGATAAGATGACTTCACACAAAATAATAGTGAAGATAAGATGACTTCACAAAATAATAGTGAAGATAAGATGACTTCACACAAAATAATAGTGAAGATAAGATGACTTCACACAAAATAATAGTGAAGATGACTACACACAAAATAATAGTGAAGATAAGATGACTTCACACAAAATAATAGTGAAGATAAGATGACTACTATTTAAAATAATAGTGAAGATGATCATTGACAAAATAATAGTGAAGATAAGATGACTTCACACAAAATAATAGTGAAGATAAGATGACTTCACACAAAATAATAGTGAAGATAAGATGACTTCACACAAAATAATAGTGAAGATAAGATGACTTCACACAAAATAATAGTGAAGATAAGATGACTTCACAAAATAATAGTGAAGATAAGATGACTTCACACAAAATAATAGTGAAGATGACTTCACACAAAATAATAGTGAAGATGACTTCACACAAAATAATAGTGAAGATAAGATGACTTCACACAAAATAATAGTGAAGATGACTTCACACAAAATAATAGTGAAGATAAGATGACTTCACATCAAATAATAGTGAAGATGACTTCACACAAAATAATAGTGAAGATAAGATGACTTCACACAAAATAATAGTGAAGATAAGATGACTTCACACAAAATAATAGTGAAGATAAGATGACTTCACACAAAATAATAGTGAAGATGACTTCACACAAAATAATAGTGAAGATAAGATGACTTCACACAAAATAATAGTGAACATAAGATGACTTCACACAAAATAATAGTGAAGATAAGATGACTTCACACAAAATAATAGTGGAAGATGACTTACGATTTTCAAAATAATAGTGAAGATAAGATGACTTCACACAAAATAATAGTGAAGATAAGATGATTTCACACAAAATAATAGTGAAGATAAGATGACTTCACACAAAATAATAGTGAAGATAAGATACTTCACACAAAATAATAGTGAAGATGACTTCACACAAAATAATAGTGAAGATAAGATGACTTCACACAAAACAATAGTGAAGATAAGATGACTTCACACAAAATAATAGTGAAGATGACTTCACACAAAATAATAGTGAAGATGACTTCACACAAAATAATAGTGAAGATGACTTCACACAAAATAATAGTGAAGATAAGATGACTTCACACAAAATAATAGTGAAGATAAGATGACTTCACACAAAATAATAGTGAAGATAAGATGACTTCACACAAAATAATAGTGAAGATAAGATGACTTCACACAAAATAATAGTGAAGATGACTTCACACAAAATAATAGTGAAGATAAGATGACTTCATTACAAAATAATAGTGAAGATAAGATGACTTCACACAAAATAATAGTGAAGATAAGATGACTTCACACAAAATAATAGTGAAGATAAGATGACTTCACACAAAATAATAGATAAGATGACTTCACACAAAATAATAGTGAAGATGACTTCACACAAAATAATAGTGAAGATAAGATGACTTCACACAAAATAATAGTGAAGATAAGATGACTTCACACAAAATAATAGTGAAGATAAGATGACTTCACACAAAATAATAGTGAAGATAAGATGACTTCACACAAAATAATAGTGAAGATAAGATGACTTCTACACAAAATAATAGTGAAGATAAGATGACTTCACACAAAATAATAGTGAAGATAAGCATGACTTCACACAAAATAATAGTGAAGATAAGATGACTTCACACAAAATAATAGTGAAGATAAGATGACTTCACACAAAATAATAGTAGAAGATGACTTCACACAAAATAATAGTGAAGATAAGATGACTTACACAAAATAATAGTGAAGATAAGATGACTTCACACAAAATAATGTGAAGATAAGATGACTTCACACAAAATAATAGTGAAGATAAGATGACTTCACACAAAATAATAGTGAAGATAAGATGACTTCACACAAAATAATAGTGAAGATGACTACACACAAAATAATAGTGAAGATAAGATGACTTCACACAAAATAATAGTGAAGATAAGATGACTTCACACAAAATAATAGGTAAGAAGATGACTTCACACAAAATAATTATGAAGATAAGATGACTTCACACAAAATAATAGTGAAGATAAGATGACTTCACACAAAATAATAGTGAAGATAAGATGACTTCCACACAAAAATAATAGTGAAGATAAGATGACTTCACACAAAATAATAGTGAAGATAAGATGACTTCACACAAAATAATAGTGAAGATAAGATGACTTCCACAACAATAGTGAAGATAAGATGACTTCACACAAAATAATAGTGAAGATGACTTCACACAAAATAATAGTGAAGATGACTTCACACAAAATAATAGTGAAGATAAGATGACTTCACACAAAATAATAGTGAAGATGACTTCACACAAAATAATAGTGAAGATAAGATGACTTCACACAAAATAATAGTGAAGATAAAGATGACTTCACACAAAATAATAGTGAAGATAAGATGACTTCACACAAAATAATAAATGAAGATAAGATGACACACAAAATAATAGTGAAGATGACTTCACACAAAATAATAGTGAAGATGACTTCACACAAAATAATAGTGAAGATAAGATGACTTCACACAAAATAATAGTGAAGATAAGATGACTTCACACAAAATAATAGTGAAGATGACTTCACACAAAATAATAGTGAAGATAAGATGACTTCACACAAAATAATAGTGAAGATAAGATGACTTCACACAAAATAATAGTGAAGATAAGATGATTCACACAAAATAATAGTGAAGATAAGATGACTTCACACAAAATAATAGTGAAGATAAGATGACTTCACACAAAATAATAGTGAAGATAAGATGACTTCACACAAAATAATAGTGAAGATAAGATGACTTCACACAAAATAATAGTGAAGATAAGATGACTTCACACAAAATAATAGTGAAGAATAAGATGACTTCACACAAAATAATAGTGAAGATAAGATGACTTCACACAAAATAATAGTGAAGATAAGATGACTTCACACAAAATAATAGTGAAGATAAGATGACTTCACACAAAATAATAGTGAAGATAAGATGACTTCACACAAAATAATAGTGAAGATAAGACTGACTTACACAAAATAATAGTGAAGATAAGATGACTTCACACAAAATAATAGTGAAGATAAGATGACTTCACACAAAATAATAGTGAAGATAAGATGACTTCACACAAAATAATAGTGAAGATAAGATGATCAATAAAAATAATAGTGAAGATAGACTTCATTACTGAAAATAGTGAAGATAAGATGACTTCACACAAAATAATAGTGAAGATAAGATGACTTCACACAAAATAATAGTGAAGATAAGATGACTTCACACAAAATAATAGTGAAGATAAGATGACTTCACGTAAAATAATAGTGAAGATAAGATGACTTCACACAAAAAATAATAGTGAAGATACACGTACACAAAATAATAGTGAAGATGACTTCACACAAAATAATAGTGAAGATGACTTCACAATAAAATAATAGTGAAGATAAGATGACTTCACACAAAATAATAGTGAAGATGACTTCACACAAAATAATAGTGAAGATAAGATGACTTCATTAATAAAATAATAGTGAAGATGACTTCATTACTGAAAAATAATAGTGAAGATAAGATGACTTCACACAAAATAATAGTGAAGATAAGATGACTTCACACAAAATAATAGTGAAGATAAGATGACTTCACACAAAATAATAGTGAAGATGACTTCACACAAAATAATAGTGAAGATAAGATGACTTCACACAAAATAATAGTGAAGATAAGATGACTTCACACAAAATAATAGTGAAGATAAGATGACTTCACACAAAATAATAGTGAAGATGACTTCATTAATAAAAAATAATAGTGAAGATAAGATGACTTCACACAAAATAATAGTGAAGATAAGAGGATTTCACACAAAATAATAGTGAAGATAAGATGACTTCACACAAAATAATAGTGAAGATAAGATGACTTCACACAAAATAATAGTGAAGATGACTTCACACAAAATAATAGTGAAGATAAGATGACTTCACACAAAATAATAGTGAAGATAAGATGACTTCACACAAAATAATAGTGAAGATGACTTCACACAAAATAATAGTGAAGATAAGATGACTTCACACAAAATAATAGTGAAGATAAGATGACTTCACACAAAATAATAGTGAAGATAAGATGACTTCACACAAAATAATAGTGAAGATGATTGACACAAAATAATAGTGAAGATGACTTCACACAAAATAATAGTGAAGATAAGATGACTTCACACAAAATAATAGTGAAGATAAGATGACTTCACACAAAATAATAGTGAAGATAAGATGACTTCACACAAAATAATAGTAAGAATGATCAAAAAAATAATAGTGAAGATGACTTCACACAAAATAATAGTGAAGATAAGATGACTTCACACAAAATAATAGTGAAGATGACTTCACACAAAATAATAGTGAAGATAAGATGACTTCACACAAAATAATAGTGAAGATAAGATGACTTCACACAAAATAATAGTTAAGATGACTTCATGACAAAATAATAGTGAAGATGACTTCACACAAAATAATAGTGAAGATAAGATGACTTCACACAAAATAATAGTGAAGATAAATACGACTTCACACAAAATAATAGTGAAGATAAGATGACTTCACACAAAATAATAGTGAAGATGACTTCACACAAAATAATAGTGAAGATAAGATGACTTCACCAAAATAATAGTGAAGATAAGATGACTTCACACAAAATAATAGTGAAGATAAGATGACCACACAAAATAATAGTGAAGATAAGATGACTTCCACACAAATAATAGTGAAGATAAGATGACTTCACACAAAATAATAGTGAAGATGACTTACACAAAATAATAGTGAAGATAAGATGACTTCACACAAAATACTAAAAGAGGAAGATGACTTCACACAAAATAATAGTGAAGATAAGATGATTTCACACAAAATAATAGTGAAGATAAGATGACTTCACACAAAATAATAGTGAAGATGACTACACACAAAATAATAGTGAAGATAAGATGACTTCACACAAAATAATAGTGAAGATAAGATGACTTCACACAAAATAATAGTGAAGATGACTTCACACAAAATAATTGTGAAGATAAGATGACTTCACACAAAATAATAGTGAAGATAAGATGACTTCATTACTGAAATAATAGTGAAGATAAGATGACTTCACACAAAATAATAGTGAAGATAAGATGACTTACACAAAATAATAGTGAAGATAAGATGACTTCACACAAAATAATAGTGAAGATAAGATGACTTTAATAAAATAATAGTGAAGATAAGATGATCAATAAAATAATAGTGAAGATGACTTCATTAATAAAATAATAGTGAAGATGACTTCACACAAAATAATAGTGAAGATAAGATGACTTCATTACCAAAATAATAGTGAAGATGACTTCACACAAAATAATAGTGAAGATAAGATGACTTCACACAAAATAGTGAAGCATAAGATGACTTCACACAAAATAATAGTGAAGATAAGATGACTTCACACAAAATAATAGTGAAGATAAGATGACTTCACACAAAATAATAGTGAAGATGACTTACACAAAATAATAGTGAAGATAAGATGACTTCACACAAAATAATAGTGAAGATAAGATGACTTCACACAAAAATAATAGTGAAGATAAGATGACTTCACACAAAATAATAGTGAAGATGACTTCACACAAAATAATAGTGAAGATAAGATGACTTCACACAAAATAATAGTGAAGATAAGATGACTTCAGACAAAATAATAGTGAAGATAAGATGACTTCACACAAAATAATAGTGAAGATAAGATGACTTCACACAAAATAATAGTGAAGATGACTTCATTAAAATAATAGTGAAGATAAGATGACTTCACACAAAATAATAGTGAAGATAAGATGACTTCACACAAAATAATAGTGAAGATGACTTCACACAAAATAATAGTGAAGATAAGATGGACTTCACACAAAATAATAGTGAAGATAAGATGACTTCATTACTGAAAATAATAGTGAAGATAAGATGACTTCACACAAAATAATAGTGAAGATAAGATGACTTCACACAAAATAATAGTGAAGATGACTTCACACAAAATAATAGTGAAGACTTCACACAAAATAATAGTGAAGAAAAGATGACTTCACACAAAATAATAGTGAAGATGACGTCACACAAAATAATAGTGAAGATGACTTCACACAAAATAATAGTGAAGATAAGATGACTTCACACAAAATAATAGTGAAGATAAGATGACTTCACATAAAATAATAGTGAAGATAAGATGACTTCACACAAAATAATAGTGAAGATAAGATGACTTCACACAAAATAATAGTGAAGATAAGATGACTTCACACAAAATAATAGTGAAGATAAGATGACTTCACACAAAATAATAGTGAAGATAAGATGACTTCACACAAAATAATAGTGAAGATGACTTCACACAAAATAATAGTGAAGATAAGATGACTTCACACAAAATAATAGTGAAGATGACTTCACACAAAATAATAGTGAAGATAAGATGACTTCACACAAAATAATAGTGAAGATGACTTCACACAAAATAATAGTGAAGATAAGATGACTTCACACAAAATAATAGTGAAGATAAGATGACTTCACACAAAATAATAGTGAAGATAAGATGACTTCACACAAAATAATAGTGAAGATAAGATGACTTCACACAAAATAATAGTGAAGATAAGATGACTTCACACAAAATAATAGTGAAGATAAGATGACTTCACACAAAATAATAGTGAAGATGACTTCACACAAAATAATAGTGAAGATGACTTCACACAAAATAATAGTGAAGATAAGATGACTTCACACAAAATAATAGTGAAGATGACTTCACACAAAATAATAGTGAAGATAAGATGACTTCACACAAAATAATAGTGAAGATAAGATGACTTCACACAAAATAATAGTGAAGATAAGATGACTTCACACAAAATAATAGTGAAGATAAGATGACTTCACACAAAATAATAGTGAAGATGACTTCACACAAAATAATAGTGAAGATAAGATGACTTCACACAAAATAATAGTGAAGATAAGATGACTTCACACAAAATAATAGTGAAGATAAGATGACTTCACACAAAAATAATAGTGAAGATGACTTCACACAAAATAATAGTGAAGATAAGATGACTTCACACAAAATAATAGTGAAGATAAGATGACTTCACACAAAATAATAGTGAAGATAAGATGACTTCACACAAAATAATAGTGAAGATAAGATGACTTCACACAAAATAATAGTGAAGATGACTTCACACAAAATAATAGTGAAGATAAGATGACTTCACACAAAATAATAGTGAAGATAAGATGACTTCACACAAAATAATAGTGAAGATAAGATGACTTCACATTAATAGTGAAGATAAGATGACTTCCTACAAAATAATAGTGAAGATAAGATGACTTCACACAAAATAATAGTGAAGATAAGATGACTTCACACAAAATAATAGTGAAGATAAGATGACTTCACACAAAATAATAGTGAAGAAAAGATGACTTCACACAAAATAATAGTGAAGATGACTTCACACAAAATAATAGTGAAGATAAGATGACTTCACACAAAATAATAGTGAAGATAAGATGACTTCACACAAAATAATAGTGAAGATAAGATGACTTCACATAAAAATAGGAAGATAAGATGATTCTCACACAAAATAATAGTGAAGATAAGATGACTTCGGCTGATTAGAAAAATAATAGTGAAGATAAGATGACTTCAATAATAAAATAATAGTGAAGATAAGATGACTTCACACAAAATTATAGTGAAGATGACTTCACACAAAATAATAGTGAAGATAAGATGACTTCGAAGACAAAATAATAGTGAAGATGACTTCACACAAAATAATAGTGAAGATAAGATGACTTCACACAAAATAATAGTGAAGATAAGATGACTTCAATAAAACAATAGTGAAGATAAGATGACTTCACACAAAATAATAGTGAAGATGACTTCATTATCAAAAAATAATAGTGAAGATAAGATGACTTCATTGACAAAATAATAGTGAAGATAAGATGACTTCACACAAAACAATAGTGAAGATGACTTCACACAAAATAATAGTGAAGATAAGATGACTTCACACAAAATAATAGTGAAGATGACTTCACACAAAATAATAGTGTAGTGAAGATAAGATGACTTCACACAAAATAATAGTGAAGATAAGATGACTTCACACAAAATAATAGTGAAGATAAGATGACTTCAATATAATAATAGTGAAGATGACTTTATTAATAAAAATAATAGTGAAGATAAGATGACTTCACACAAAATAATAGTGAAGATAAGATGACTTCACACAAAATAATAGTGAAGATAAAGACATCACACAAAATAATAGTGAAGATAAGATGACTTCACACAAAAATAATAGTGAAGATGACTTCACACAAAATAATAGTGAAGATAAGATGATTTCACACAAAATAATAATGAAGACAAGATGACTTCACACAAAAATAATAGTGAAGACAAGATGACTTCACACAAAATAATAGTGAAGTGATTAATTTTCACACAAAATAATAGTGAAGATAAGATGACTTCACACAAAATAATAGTGAAGATAAGATGACTTCACACAAAATAATAGTGAAGATAAGATGACTTCACACAAAATAATAGTGAAGATAAGATGACTTCACACAAAATAATAGTGAAGATGACTTCACATAAAATAATAGTGAAGATGACTTCACACAAAATAATAGTGAAGATAAGATGACTTCACACAAAATAATAGTGAAGATAAGATGACTTAACACAAAATAATAGTGAAGATAAGATGACTTAACACAAAATAATAGTGAAGATAAGATGACTTCACACAAAATAATAGTGAAGATGACTTCACACAAAATAATAGTGAAGATAAGATGACTTCACACAAAATAATAGTGAAGATGACTTCACACAAAATAATAGTGAAGATAAGATGACTTCACACAAAATAATAGTGAAGATAAGATGACTTCACACAAAATAATAGTGAAGATAAGATGACTTCACACAAAATAATAGGAAGATAAGATGACTCCATAATAGTGAAGATGACTTCACACAAAATAATAGTGAAGATGACTTCACACAAAATAATAGTGAAGATGACTTCACACAAAATAATAGTGAAGATGACTTCACACAAAATAATAGTGAAGATAAGATGACTTCACACAAAATAATAGTGAAGATAAGATGACTTCACACAAAATAATAGTGAAGATAAGATGACTTCACACAAAATAATAGTGAAGATAAGATGACTTCACACAAAATAATAGTGAAGATGACTTCACACAAAATAATAGTGAAGATAAGATGACTTCACACAAAATAATAGTGAAGATAAGATGACTTCACACAAAATAATAGTGAAGATAAGATGACTTCACACAAAATAATAGTGAAGATAAGATGACTTCACACAAAATAATAGTGAAGATAAGATGACTTCACACAAAATAATAGTGAAGATAAGATGACTTCACACAAAATAATAGTGAAGATAAGATGACTTCACACAAAATAATAATGAAGATAAGATGACTTCACACAAAATAATAGTGAAGATGACTTCACACAAAATAATAGTGAAGATAAGATGACTTCACACAAAATAATAGTGAAGATGACTTCACACAAAATAATAGTGAAGATGACTTCACACAAAATAATAGTGAAGATAAGATGACTTCACACAAAATAATAGTGAAGATAAGATGACTTCACACAAAATAATAGTGAAGATAAGATGACTTCACACAAAATAATAGTGAAGATAAGATGACTTCACACAAAATAATACTGAAGATGACTTCACACAAAATAATAGTGAAGATGACTTCACACAAAATAATAGTGAAGATAAGATGACTTCACACAAAATAATAGTGAAGATAAGATGACTTCACACAAAATAATAGTGAAGATAAGATGACTTCACACAAAATAATAGTGAAGATGACTTCACACAAAATAATAGTGAAGATAAGATGACTTCACACAAAATAATAGTGAAGATAAGATGACTTCACACAAAATAATAGTGAAGATAAGATGACTTCACACAAAATAATAGTGAAGATAAGATGACTTCACACAAAATAACAGTGAAGATGACTTCACACAAAATAATAGTGAAGATAAGATGACTTCACACAAAATAATAGTGAAGATGACTTCACACAAAATAATAGTGAAGATAAGATGACTTCACACAAAATAATAGTGAAGATGACTTCACACAAAATAATAGTGAAGATAAGATGACTTCACACAAAATAATAGTGAAGATAAGATGACTTCACACAAAATAATAGTGAAGATGACTTCACACAAAATAATAGTGAAGATAAGATGACTTCACACAAAATAATAGTGAAGATAAGATGACTTCACACAAAATAATAGTGAAGATAAGATGACTTACACATGAAAATAATAGTGAAGATAAGATGACTTCACACAAAAAATAATAGTGAAGATAAGGATGACTTCACACATAAAATAATAGTGAAGATAAGATGACTTAATATCAAAATAATAGTGAAGATCATGACTTCTCATTAATAAAAATAATAGTGAAGATGACTTCACACAAAATAATAGTGAAGATAAGATGACTTCACACAAAATAATAGTGAAGATGACTTCACACAAAATAATAGTGAAGATAAGATGACTTCACACAAAATAATAGTGAAGATAAGATGACTTCACACAAAATAATAGTGAAGATGACTTCATTGAAAATAATAGTGAAGATAAGATGACTTCACACAAAATAATAGTGAAGATAAGATGACTTCACACAAAATAACAGTGAAGATAAGATGACTTCACACAAAATAATAGTGAAGATGACTTCACACAAAATAATAGTGAAGATGACTTCACACAAAATAATAGTGAAGATAAGATGACTTCACACAAAAATAATAGTGAAGATGACTTCACACAAAATAATAGTGAAGATAAGATGACTTCACACAAAATAATAGTGAAGATAAGATGACTTCTACACAAAATAATAGTGAAGATAAGATGACTTCACACAAAATAATAGTGAAGATAAAGATGACTTCACACAAAATAATAGTGAAGATGACTTCACACAAAATAATAGTGAAGATGACTTCACACAAAATAATAGTGAAGATAAGATGACTTCACACAAAATAATAGTGAAGATAAGATGACTTCACACAAAATAGTGAAGATAAGATGACTTCACACAAAATAATAGTGAAGATGACTTCACACAAAATAGTGAAGATGACTTCACACAAAATAATAGTGAAGATAAGATGACTTCACACAAAATAATAGTGAAGATAAGATGATTCTAATAATAAAATAATAGTGAAGATAAGATGACTTCACACAAAATAATAGTGAAGATAAGATGACTTCAATAATAAAAATAATAGTGAAGATGACTTCACACAAATAATAGTGAAGATGACTTCACACAAAATAATAGTGAAGATAAGATGACTTCACACAAAATAATAGTGAAGATAAGATGACTTCACACAAAATAATAGTGAAGATAAGATGACTTCACACAAAATAATAGGTGAAGATGACTTCACACAAAATAATAGTGAAGATAAGATGACTTCCCACAAAATAATAGTGAAGATAAGATGACTTCACACAAAATAATAGTGAAGATAAGATGACTTCACACGACAAAATAATAGTGAAGATAAGATGACTTCACAGAAAATAACAGTGAAGATGACTTCACACAAAATAATAGTGAAGATAAGATGACTTCACACAAAATAATAGTGAAGATGACTTCACACAAAATAATAGTGAAGATAAGATGACTTCACACAAAAATAATAGTGAAGATGACTTCACACAAAATAATAGTGAAGATAAGATGACTTCACACAAAATAATAGTGAAGATAAGATGACTTCACACAAAATAATAGTGAAGATGACTTCACACAAAATAATAGTGAAGATAAGATGACTTCACATTAAATAATAGTGAAGATAAGATGACTAATATTGAAAATAATAGTGAAGATAAGATGACTTCACACAAAATAATAGTGAAGATAAGATGACTTCATTATTGGCAAAATAATAGTGAAGATAAGATGACTTCACACAAAATAATAGTGAAGATGACTACACAAAATAATAGTGAAGATAAGATGACTTCACACAAAATAATAGTGAAGATAAGATGACTTCACACAAAATAATAGTGAAGATGACTTCACACAAAATAATAGTGAAGATGACTTCACACAAAATAATAGTGAAGATAAGATGACGTCATTAATAGTAATAATAGTGAAGATGACTTCACACAAAATAATAGTGAAGATAAGATGACTTCACACAAAATAATAGTGAAGATAAGATGACTTCACACAAAATAATAGTGAAGATGACTTTACACAAAATAATAGTGAAGATAAGATGACTTCACACAAAATAATAGTGAAGATAAAGGACTTCACACAAAATAATAGTGAAGATAAGATGACTCACGACAAAATAATAGTGAAGATAAGATGACTTCACACAAAATAATAGTGAAGATAAGATGACTTACACAAAATAATAGTGAAGATAAGATGACTTCACACAAAATAATAGTGAAGATAAGATGACTTCATTACCAAAATAATAGTGAAGATGACTTCACACAAAATAATAGTGAAGATGACTTCACACAAAATAATAGTGAAGATAAGATGACTTCACACAAAATAATAGTGAAGATGACTTCACACAAAAATAATAGTGAAGATGACTTCACACAAAAAATAACAGTGAAGATAAGAGTGACTTCACACAAAATAATAGTGAAGATAAGATGACTTCACACAAAATAATAGTGAAGATAAGATGACTTCACACAAAATAATAGTGAAGATAAGATGACTTCACACAAAATAATAGTGAAGATGACTTCACATTAAAAAATAATAGTGAAGATGACTTCACACAAAATAATAGTGAAGATAAGATGATTCTCACACAAAATAATAGTGAAGATAAGATGACTTCACACAAAATAATAGTGAAGATGACTTACACAAAATAATAGTGAAGATAAGATGACCACACAAAATAATAGTGAAGATAAGATGACTTCATACAAAATAATAGTGAAGATAAGATGACTTCACACAAAATAATAGTGAAGATAAGACAAGGACTTCACACAAAATAACAGTGAAGATGACTTCACACAAAATAATAGTGAAGATAAGATGACTTCACACAAAATAATAGTGAAGATGACTTCAGCTGACAAAACAGTAGTGAAGATAAGATGACTTCACACAAAATAATAGTGAAGATGATCATTAATAAAAATAATAGTGAAGATAAGATGATCATTACTGAAAATAATAGTGAAGATAAGATGACTTCACACAAAATAATAGTGAAGATGACTTCCACAATAAAAATTAATAAGTGAAAGATAAGATGACTTCACACAAAATAATAGTGAAGATAAGATGACTTCACACAAACCAATAGTGAAGACAGATGACTTCACACAAAATAATAGTGAAGATATGATGACGACACAAAATAATAGTGAAGATAAGATGGACTTCACACAAAATAATAGTGAAGATAAGATGATCATTACGAAATAATAGTGAAGATAAGATGACTTCTTCACACAAAATAATAGTGAAGATGACTTCACACAAAATAATAGTGAAGATAAGATGACTTCACACAAAATAATAGTGAAGATAAGATGACTTCACACAAAATAATAGTGAAGATAAGATGACTACACAAAATAATAGTGAAGATGACTTCACACAAAATAATAGTGAAGATAAGATGACTTCACACAAAATAGTGAAGATGACTTCACACAAAATAATAGTGAAGATAAGATGACTTCACACAAAATAGTAGTTATAAGATGACTTCACACAAAATAATAGTGAAGATGACTTCACACAAAATAATAGTGAAGATAAGATGACTTCACACAAAATAATAGTGAAGATAAGATGACTTCACACAAAATAATATGGAAGATAAGATGACTTCACACAAAATAATAGTGAAGATGACTTCACACAAAATAATAGTGAAGATGACTTCACACAAAATAATAGTGAAGATAAGATGACTTCACACAAAATAATAGTGAAGATAAGATGACTTCACACAAAATAATAGTGAAGATAAGATGACTTCACACAAAATAGTGAAGATGACTTCACACAAAATAATAGTGAAGATGACTTCACACAAAATAATAGTGAAGATAAGATGACTTCACACAAAATAATAGTGAAGATAAGATGATCATTAAAATAATAGTGAAGATAAGATGACTTCACACAAAATAATAGTGAAGATAAGATGACTTCACACAAAATAATAGTGAAGATAAGATGACTTCACACAAAATAATAGTGAAGATAAGATGACTTCACACAAAATAATAGTGAAGATAAGATGACTTCACACAAAATAATAGTGAAGATGACTTCACACAAATAATAGTGAAGATAAGATGACTTCACACAAAATAATAGTGAAGATAAGATGACTTCACACAAAATAATAGTGAAGATAAGATGACTTCACACAAAATAATAGTGAAGATGACTTCACACAAAATAATAGTGAAGATAAGATGTCTTCACACAAAATAATAGTGAAGATAAGATGACTTCACACAAAATAATAGTGAAGATGACTTCACACAAAATAATAGTGAAGATAAGATGACTTCACACAAAATAATAGTGAAGATGACGACATAAAATAATGGTGAAGATGACTTCACACAAAATAATAGTGAAGATAAGATGACTTCAATACTGAAAATAATAGTGAAGATAAAGATGACTTCACACAAAATAATAGTGAAGATGACTTCACACAAAATAATAGTGAAGATAAGATGACTTCACACAAAATAATAGTGAAGATAAGATGACTTCACACAAAATAATAGTGAAGATAAGATGACTTCACACAAAATAATAGTGAAGATAAGATGACTTCACACAAAATAATAGTGAAGATAAGATGACTTCACACAAAATAATAGTGAAGATGATTCTACACAAAATAATAGTGAAGATAAGATGATTAATAAAATAATAGTGAAGATAAGATGATTTCACACAAAATAATAGTGAAGATAAGATGACTTCACACAAAATAATAGTGAAGATAAGATGACTTCACACAAAATAATAGTGAAGATAAGATGACTTCACACAAAATAATAGTGGAAGATGACTTCACACAAAATAATAGTGAAGATAAGATGACTTCACACAAAAATAATAGTGAAGATAAGATGACTTCACACAAATAATAGTGGTTATTAAGATGACTTCACACAAAATAATAGTGAAGATAAGATGACTTCACACAAAATAATAGTGAAGATGACTTCAATACTGAAAATAATAGTGAAGATAAGATGACTTCACAAAATAATAGTGAAGATGGATGATCTCCATTACTGAAAATAATAGTGAAGATAAGATGACTTCACACAAAATAATAGTGAAGATGACTTCACACAAAATAATAATAGTGAAGATAAGATGACTTCACACAAAATAATAGTGAAGATAAGATGACTTCACACAAAATAATAGTGAAGATAAGATGACTTCACACAAAATAATAGTGAAGATGACTTCACACAAAATAATAGTGAAGATGACTTCAATACTGTACAAATAATAGTGAAGATAAGATGACTTCACACAAAATAATAGTGAAGATAAGATGACTTCACACAAAATAATAGTGCGAAGATAATGACTTCACACAAAATAATAGTGAAGATAACATGACTTCACACAAAATAATAGTGAAGATAAGATGACTTCACACAAAATAATAGTGAAGATAAGATGACTTCACACAAAATAATAGTGAAGATAAGATGACTTCACACAAAATAATAGTGAAGATGACTTCACACAAAATAATAGTGAAGATCAGATGACTTCACACAAAATAATAGTGAAGATAAGATGACTTCACACAAAATAATAGTGAAGATAAGATGACTTCACACAAAATAATAGTGAAGATGACTTCACACAAAATAATAGTGAAGATAAGATGACTTCACACAAAATAATAGTGAAGATAAGATGACTTCACACAAAATAATAGTGAAGATGACTTCACACAAAATAATAGTGAAGATAAGATGACTTCACACAAAATAATAGTGAAGATGACTTCACACAAAATAATAGTGAAGATGACTTCACACAAAATAATAGTGAAGATAAGATGACTTCACACAAAATAATAGTGAAGATAAGATGACTTCACACAAAATAATAGTGAAGATGACTTCACACAAAATAATAGTGAAGATAAGATGACTTCACACAAAATAATAGTGAAGATAAGATGACTTCACACAAAATAATAGTGAAGATAAGATGACTTCACACAAAATAATAGTGAAGATAAGATGACTTCACACAAAATAATAGTGAAGATAAGATGACTTCACACAAAATAATAGTGAATATGACTTCACACAAAATAATAGTGAAGATAAGATGACTTCACACAAAATAATAGTGAAGATAAGATGACTTCACACAAAATAATAGTGAAGATGACTTCACACAAAATAATAGTGAAGATAAGATGACTTCACACAAAATAATAGTGAAGATAAGATGACTTCACACAAAATAATAGTGAAGATAAGATGACTTCACACAAAATAATAGTGAAGATAAGATGACTTCACACAAAATAATAGTGAAGATGACTTCACACAAAATAATAGTGAAGATAAGATGACTTCACACAAAATAATAGTGAAGATAAGATGACTTCACACAAAATAATAGTGAAGATAAGATGACTTCACACAAAATAATAGTGAAGATAAGATGACTTCACACAAAATAATAGTGAAGATGACTACACACAAAATAATAGTGAGAATAAGATGACTTCACAAAATAATAGTGAAGATAAGATGACTTCACACAAAATAATAGTGAAGATGACTTCTGAAATAATAGTGAAGATAAGATGACTTCACACAAAATAATAGTGAATGACTTCACACAAATAATAGTGAAGATAAGATGACTTCACACAAAATAATAGTGATAGATGACTTCACACGAAATATGGTGAAGATAAGATGACTTCACACAGAAAATAATGATGAAGATGACTTCCACAAAATAATAAGTGAAGATAAGATGACTTCACACAAAATAATGATAGAAAGATGACTTCACACAAAATAATAGTAGAAGATAAGATGACTTCACACAAAATAATAGTGAAGATGACTTCACACAAATAATAGTGAAGATAAGATGACTTCACACAAAATAATGATGAAGATAAGATGACTTCACACAAAATAATAGTGAAGATAAAGTTGACTTCACACAAAATAATAGTGAAGATGACTTCACACAAAATAATAGTGAAGATAAGATGACTTCCACACAAAATAATAGTGAAGATAAGATGACTACAAAATAATAGTGAAGATGACTTCACACAAAATAATAGTGAAGATAAGATGACTTCACACAAAATAATGAAGAACAGAAGATAGCTTCACACAAAATAATAGGCAGAAGATAAGATGACTTCACACAAATAATAGTCAGAGATAAGATGACTTCACACAAAATAATAGTGAGGCTATTCCCACAAAATAATAGTGAAGATAGAATGACTTCACACAAAACTAATAGTGAAGATGACTTCACAAAATAATAGTGAAGATAGGATGACTACACAAAAATAATAATTAGAAGATAAGATGACTTCACACAAAATAATAGTGAAGATGACTTCACACAATTAATAGTGAAGATAAGATGACTTCACAAAATAATAGTGAAGATAAAATGACTTCACACAAAATAATAGTGAAGATAAGATGACTTCACACAAATAATAGTGAAGATGACTTCCACACAAATAATAGTGAAGATAAGATGACTTCACACAAATAATAGTGAAGATGACTTCACACAATGTCATCAGTGAAGATAAGATGACTTCACAAAATAATAGTGAAGATAAGATGACTTCACACAAAATAATAGTGAAGATAAGATGACTTCACACAAAATAATAGTGAAGATAAGATGACTTCACACAAAATAATAGTGAAGATAAGATGACTTCACACAAATAATAGTGAAGATGACTTCACACAAAATAATAGTGAAGATAAGATGACTTCACACAAAATAATAGTGAAGATAAGATGACTTCACACAAAATAATAGTGAAGATGACTTCACACAAAATAAAATAGTGAAGATAAGATGACTTCACACAAAATAATAGTGAAGATAAGATGACTTCACACAAAAATAATGATGAAGATAAGATGACTTCACACAAAATAATAGTGAAGATGACTACACAAAATAATAGTGGAGAAAATAAGATGACTTCACTAAAATAATAGTGAAGATAAAATGACTTCACACAAAATAATAGTGAAGATAAGATGACTTCACACAAAAATAATAGTGAAGATGACTTCACACAAAATAATAGTGAAGATAAGATGACTTCACACAAAATAATAGTGAAGATGACTTCACACAAAATAATAGTGAAGATAAGATGACTTCACACAAAATAATAGTGAAGATAAGATGACTTCACACAAAATAATAGTGAAGATAAGATGACTTCACACAAAATAATAGTGAAGATAAGATGACTTCACACAAAATAATAGTGAAGATAAGATGACTTCACACAAAATAATAGTGAAGATGACTTCACACAAAATAATAGTGAAGATAAGATGACTTCACACAAAATAATAGTGAAGATAAGATGACTTCACACAAAATAATAGTGAAGATGACTTCACACAAAATAATAGTGAAGATAAGATGACTTCACACAAAATAATAGTGAAGATAAGATGACTTCACACAAAATAATAGTGAAGATAAGATGACTTCACACAAAATAATAGTGAAGATGACTTCACACAAAATAATAGTGAAGATAAGATGACTTCACACAAAATAATAGTGAAGATAAGATGACTTCACACAAATTTCAAGTTCTAATAAGTTAAACTCATCTAGTCACTGTGTAAATTTATTGCATGAAAAAAAAATTTTTAAAGTTTATTTTTACATTTCATAAACCATATTTTTATCATATCCATAGATGTGCTACTAGCATAACGATTATTAGTGCCTTTGATATCTTTGTTGGCAATTGTATGTGTTTTCTGCCTTTGATGTTGATCATATCGTTGTCGACTGTTGCTTGTATTTTCTGCTTTTTCTGTCAATCATATATTTGTTGGTTATTGCCTGTGTTTTCTGCTTTTTATATCAGTCATATTTTTGTCAGATCAAGGCAATATATTACACTCCTACCACCTTATTTTTTAAAATTTTTGCATATGAACATTTTAAGTGCATTTCTCCTCCACTCTCATCAATTCCCACAACTGAGGCAGTTGTACAAAAACATATACATATAATAACATGCAAAAAATTATTTCTTTTTTCTAATTTTCAAAATATATGTTCATCACATCTCTCTCTTTCTGACTATACAATGCTGGAGCAGATAAAAATCAATCAATAATTCAGAACAATACATGCAAACAAAAATAATACAAAATTATCAAGATCAAATATGACACTTTCCCCAACTCTCTACTTCCTGCAATTGCATGCCTGTTTTTCCTTATTGATGCATGCAAAGTGACACATTCCCCAATGTAAACTCTAAGTTAGTCTCATTAATTAATCAAGCTAGAATGTGATTTGCATGAAAAAAAAATTTATTTTTCATTTTAGTTTCACTGTGCATGTCATTCATCTACAAATTCTAAGACACGTTGGACACCTCAATGTGGTGTAATGGTCAGCAAAAGAACAATTACAACTGAGCATTGAGCTCAATCCTCACTAAGTGCTCCATAAATTTGGCCTTATGGCACATCTAAGCCACACTTAGAAAATCACCATTTCAAGATATCTGATTGCATAACTTATAACCGCAAGAGAATTTATCTCACACATCCTTTTGTCAACTTCCAAAGTTTTCTGCATGTCTCAGATTCCAATCATATCCATAACTGACTTATAGCATTTTTTGCCAAGGCAATATCCCCCACCTTTAAGTTGAACATTAATTCTGCTTTTATCATTCCCTTTTGTTCTTTCTATATTTTTTCATTTATTTATTCATTCATTCAAGCACTAACTAATTCATTCTGTGTATTATACTGACCATCACTTCTGCCAGCTAAAGAACTGATTTGCTTTGCCTTTTAAACGAGTTTGTTATTGACTTGGAAGCATCAACCAACTCTTTTGTGATACCCTGAAAAAATTTTTAAACATTAAAAAGTTATCTTTTTCTGTTATTATTATCATTTGTTCTTTTTTTACTGTTTTTTATGAACACACATATCAGAAGAAAGTTCTGTAATGTTTCAAAAGTTTGTTTTTTCTCCATTTGTATCATACCAGTAGACATCTCAATGTATGACCATATGATCATAAGCAGTAGTCGTGCCCCAATTTACAAATAACATCAGGTAAATGACCTTTACTTAACACCATGCGTGCCTCTGCTTAATTTCAACATTACACATTTAATTTACTTAATTTCAACCATACTATGTTTGAATATAGAAACCTGCCATTATCTGCAGTACATATCATTCAAAGTCTGACCAAGAAAACAACAACAAACAAAAAAACAAAGGAAAATTACCTAAAGAATTGATTGAATTTGTTGATGATGGACATGTGGTTTGCTTGGAAGATTAGTCATGTCACATCCAGTACCAACTAACTTAGTCTAAAAAATGAACCTGCCACACTCTAAATACTATTTAACTTAATTTTTTCTACACAGATTGCAACTTTTGTATGCATTGTTACAAGAAGTTAATCTAACTCTCTGCCTAAAGCTCTTCTCATTCATTCTGCAGTTTTCTTCTCTAGTTCATTTTACAACATATTTGCCAGCACATACTTAATTTTTTTCTTATGGTGGTTCTTATAGTACTCAAAATCACCAATTTTGAGGTTTACTCCCTTAGTCTTGCTAAGGGACTTATCTATCACAAGTTTCCTTGATTTTTTTTTTGTTGTTGTTGTTGCTATTTCTAACAAAGCGGCAATAGTATAAGGTCATTCCAACAAAGGCTCTCATTTGTCTAACATTGGTTGGAGTCAAAATTGATCCCACAGCCCTGACCATATTGAAATCTGATTGTATTCACTTTTCACCAATTCTGAGGTCTAGGTAAAAGAACTCACCCTTAGCTGCTTTCAACCTGAGATTATGTCTATGCAAACCACCCAAGATTGTGCCCACAGGCACCAAGTGGGCTTTTACCATATTTGAAATCGTCAAAATATCATTCAATAACTGAATGAAGTTGAAAATATCTCTTGTGCTTTGAGACAACTTCATTTCCCCTTTCAATTTCATTTCCTTTGTCAGTCCTATTTCTCGTGCCAAATCCCATGCATGTTCATACTACTCTGCTTAATGTCTTTGAACAAGCCACATTTCTTAACTCTATGGTCAGACTCTGCATGAAATTGGAGAAAGTATGCTGTTCTATCTTTTTTTCTAAACTAGTAACATTTTATAATAAGCACTAGAGCAGAGTACACACAGGTGAAATGAAAAATCACCTCCCTTTCCTTGATGTCATTTGTTACCGCAATCATCCAATGTCCTTGCAGATGGCAAACAGGTTTGTTTTCAATCAATGTTTCTTTTTTTAAAAAAATACAGCAATCTCTGTGCACCAAATCATTTATATAATATATTACCTGGCTATCAATGATCATCTTGTCATCAACAACAGTGACACTGGTATGGAGTAATAGGCAGTATCACGCACATACAAAGAAAATGACAAGGAGTCATTAACCAGCAGAAGTTCTCTGTTCTCTCTCACTCTGTTTTCTGACTTCTTTTCTCTGAAACCCCAAACTTATTGACCCCAAAACTTTCACACATCCCTGCCCCTTCAGGCTTTCATTCAATTGACCTCAGCCATATCTTTGGAGGTCATTGCCTTTCAAGCCTTTGTTGTCACGTTATGTTTTTCTGTCTTTGATTTCAGTCATATCTTTGTCAGCTATTGCCTAGGTTTTCTGCATTTGATGTCATTCATATTTTTGCCAAGGTCAGGTGATATATTGCAAAAACTCTCAAGGAGAATGCAGTGTAAAATTATTCTGCTATCTTTTCTTATGTGTCTTCAGAATTCACAGATAATAAAGAAATATTTTGTATAAAGATCCATGGCTGCCAACATCTTAAAGTGGCATTATAAGAAAATGTTGAGAGATCTAAACTTATTTATAAATGGAACTTTGTCTGTGTGTGTGTGTGTGTCTATGTGTGTGTGTGTGTGTCCATTACCTATAGACTTTGAGCTACATTTCATTTCCTTGAACACTAAATAGTTGTAAATAGTTTTGCTAATTGTAACTGATATTTTTCTGAATCTTTTCTAAATCTCTTCAACCTGATGCTTTTTCCCATGTCACATTTTGAAATGCATAACTTTGGTGTCTTGGGATCATTCATGTATCTACCAGAATTACTTTTGGTAGGGACGTGACATGGGGGCATGGTATTTTTTAAAATAAAGACACAACATTAAAAAAGTAGGGATATAGTATTTAAAAAAATAGGCACAAATATTTAGAAATACAAACATGACATTTAAAAAAAGGGATTTGTATATAAAAAGTAGGAACACAGCATTATAAAATAGGGACATGACATTTAAGAAATAGAGACATGCTACTAGATTGTTACAAAAAAAATGGCTGCTCAAAGTGTTGCATTTTGAAAAGTCATTTTAACATAGTATTCCCAATATATATTAGGGTAATTTTGGTAAATATAATAATTAATGTCCGCTCTTTAATAATTTTAATTTCTTTTCAGACAGAAATATTCTTGAAACATAGAAGCACCCTTAATTATGAACATGACAAAATATAATCTTTGTTTACTTTTCTAGCATGAGTGCAAGACTTGGGCACAGTGCCTCCCAAACATCTGCCAATATCAAGAGAACATGGGGAAATAGGTCCACAAGTGGTCAGATAGTACGAAGCTGGTTCCCAGAAATTCTGTACTTATAATGAGAGCCTTGAAGCTGAAGAATGTAGAACCATGCAGTCTTGACAACAAACAATTGCAAGCAGTTGTTGAGCAAAACCCACATCAAAGAGCCAGAGTAATCTTTCAGATACTTGGTGTCAGCACTGCAACAGTCTCATGCCATATACAGAGTAGTGACAAGGGGAGAGAAAGCCCAATAAATGGGTTCCTCGTGATCTCAATTAAAATCCAACCTTTGGCATTTTGAAGTGTGCTCAATGCTCTTTCACCATAACACCAATGATCCTTTATTGATCAAATAGTCACTTGTGATGAAAAGTTGATAATTTATGACAACCCTGAACAATCAGATCAATAGCTTGATTATGATGAGTCCTCCAAACATTTTACAAAGCCAAAGTTGCATCAGCAAAAGATTATGGTGACTGTCTGGTTGATCTGCAATTAGTGTTATCCACGACAGCTTTCTGAAAGCCAATCAGAGCATTAATGCAATCAACTTGCTGAAATGCATGCGAGTCTGCAAACAATAAGACCTACTTGATTAATCAATGTGATCCAGTTCTGCTCCATGATAATGTGTGGCCACATGTTGCAAGAATGATGTTAAAAAAAACTCACAGACTTAAGATATGAGAGGTTACTACATCCTTCATATTCTCCTGATCTTTCACTCACTGATTATGATTTTTTTAAGCACTTAAGCACATTTTTAAATGATAAAACTTTGAGGTTTAAACCAGAGGTAGAATCAACTTTCAAAGATTTTGTTGCAGCACAGCCAATAACTTTTTTATTAGCAAGAAATTTTATTGATCAATTGCAGAAGTGCATAAATTTTCAAGGCTCATATTTTTACTAATTTCAACATTTCTACAGCTAATTTTTTGAGAATAAAATTATGTCTCTGAAATCAGTCATTATTTTTGTAACAACCTCATATTTGAATTTTAAGAACATCATATTAAAAAATTAGGATATTGTATTTAAAAAATAAAGACATGGCATTAAAAGAACATATATGCACTAAAAATAAGAACATGGCAAAAAAAAAAAGAAATTTATGGCTTATCAACATTGTGGATTATTTAAAGCTGAAACTTTTTTTGAGATGACAATGATTTTTCCAGATACAAGTCTTGAATTAAACCAATATCTGGAAATAAAGACGAATTAATATATTTTCTAAGGGTATTTGGACATAAGAGAATGTAAAGACATAGCATTTAAAAAGTGAAAATATAACATTAAAAATCATACACATATGTAAAAGGTGATATTTAAAAGTTGGCTAACTGGAATAGAATATTCATATTTCATTTTAGTCAGTGCTTCCATACCTCACTGGTGATTCATAGATGTCATGATATCACTTGACTTGCAAATAAAGAACCTAATTTTATTTTATTTTATTTTATTTTATTTTTTAGAAATCCATTTCATACCCTAAGTTCCTTGAACTTTTCATTAGCATTTTATATAAAACTGTCTAACATTATCACCTCATGGTTAACTTTAGTCATTTGCATGCAAGAACTTTGTATATAAAAGTCAAAGACTTGGATGCTGTAGACACCATGACGCTAGCAATTATGGTGTCAAGAAGCAAATGTATTGCTCTTATCATTTCAATCTCAGTTGCTTTTATTGTCTCTTTATTTGACAGTAGATACTTTGCTTTCGTCCCACACTTAGAATAAACTTGAAATAAATAAACACCTTTTGAACTCCATTATCATATTTTATATTAATCTGATGCAAATTTTGGCAAAAGATCAGTAATTTCCTTCCAATCATATGCAGAATTTGATCAGGTTTTTCAAGAATAATTCATGATCATATTTGTAGGCACACAACAACAAATTGCTACCTCTAAGAAAACATAGAGTTATTACCCTGTATTTAATAGTCAAACTAATATATGTGCATGTGTAAGCAGTGTCTGTTTCTTTGTAATGGACAAAACATATCACGCTATGTCTTTTCTTCTAGCAAAAGTGTAGACCAGATATACTTATTTTGCATACTTATCCTCAAAATATGTTCACATGAAATCATCATCAGAAGCAGCCACTGCAGGACTAAGTTCTTTCTCAAATTTTCCCATGATAATCATGACTACGCAATTCTCTGCCAAGTCATACCAGCACACCCCTCTATCTCATATTTTACTACTGCATTTGCTATCAATTATTTGTCAACTAATATTTTGCTTGATCTGTTAACTTTTTTATGTTATCCACCCCTATTTTTGAAAGTTTAATTGCTTTTATGATATATTTTATCTTGGTTACTTTTCAAGTCCCTATTGATCTTTCTCTGTCTCTGAAATAAATAAGAAATTTAATCAAAACAGAGAATAAAGAATTGTTTTCGGAATTTTAAACGTAAACATTACTTTTGTTGTATATCTGTCAATTTTTAAATCTACTTTGAGACTTTTTCAATTTTAATCATTTAGCATTTCTTGCATTCTGTCGAATAAGTTTGATATCAGTAAAATGTAATTACTAAATATTCTCAATTCATGGGTATTCCTATTCCATCCTAGTTATTTTCTAGAAGATACTTTTAAAATCCACAGTAAATAGTTTAAGAAAAATTGTAACCATTCACATTAATTTTTATCTAATCCTTATTTTTTGTATCCTTGTGTAGTCAAATTACTGCAGTATCCTGATTGTACAGGGTACAATGAAGGAATTGTCATCTAAATTGTGCAAAATTGAAAATAACACTGACATCTCATTTCAACAGATATATTTTCCAAAATTACACACAAATATCTTGAAATACAAAGAGTAAATTTATTCAATAAAATCACTTTTGACTTTAACCACAGCCTCCAGACAACTTTTGAGTCTCTTGCATGTCTTCTGGACAGTCTTCTTATTTAAGTTGGCGATTTCTACCATAATCCTTGCTTTAAGTTCATCTTTAGTGTTACAAGGAGTTTTGTTGGTCTCTCACTCAACTGCACCCTACACATAATGATCAATGAGGTTGTATTTTGAGGAGTTATGGTGCTCTTTTTCCCCATAGACAGTACCTAACTGACCTTAGTATATTGTGCAATCAACAAAATCAAAAACAGACAACATGCATGAGTGAAATTAAAAGTATAAACAGGCAGCAGTTTACCTATACACCCTGTATATATTGTCAATAACTTTCACATAATTTTCATTAATAGCTTTGATTTCCTAGTGATTTAAACACTACCAGGTGTTCAACTGAGTTAAATTCCTTTTCATTACCAATAAAGTTAAACAAAGTTATTTCTCATGTTCTGTTCATTTTTTCTTTTTTTTTTTTGTTTTTCTTTTCACTGTAATGTTTGTAAATTGTCTTTTGTTGATCACCCATTACTAAAATTTGCCTAATCATAAGGCTGGTTTGTAACTTTGAACTGATTAGCCTAGAAGTTCTTAGAAATTAATTTGTATACATTCGATAGGAATGTTATAGGATGGTAACTGCCAATGCTCTTATTGCATCTTTATATTTTTTGGAAGGGAGAGTAACTATTCTGAAAATGACATTTTTTTCCTTCTGTGCTAGGTAAATGGTTATGTTAATCCCATCTGGAATTCTTCTACATCATTTAAAAAGTCTGTTACTATGCCATCTTCTCTTTGTGTTTTCAAAGGCATATTCATATTTTATTTTTTCTTATTTCAGGAACATCATTTATATCTATCAAAATGACTGTTGGCAATATTTTTAATTTTTAGACATATATTTTGTATTGTATTATTGGTTATTCTTAACCTATAAATGCCTACAGTAAAATCCAGTGTTAATTATACAAATTAAATTAAGAATCAATTATTCATAATAGGTTTCTAAATATTTTTAAATTGATATTAATCATAGGATTTTACTCATAACCTCTTAATGCTTGCCATCTGAAAAATGGCTTGTTGGGAATTAATGTGTTATCTTGTTCTTACATCTGTCTCTATTTCTGTTCTTTAATTTATTATGTGGACTATCTTTCACATTCATCAAGCTATTCTGATAGCTTTTTCTCCCTTTTCTGTATTAATCTTCCTTTCTTCTTTTTCTTCTTTTTTTGTTGATTACTTCTCTCCTGAATTTTCAATTTTAACTCTTTTAAATTTTGTGAGCATATTTCTTTTTTTAATTTCATTTTGTTATTGCTATTTATATTTGCTTTACTTATCTTTTACTTCTTTCATAATTATGCTTATTAATTATTAATTTGCTTTCCATATCTTCTATGTTATTATCTTTAATTAATCTCACAATCCAAAATATGCTTTAGTTTTGAATAACCCACAAAAGGTTTATAAGTCATAGAAAAACAAATAAATCAATTAATCAAAATCGACTTACCCACCATTTTGACTACCACCCTGTTCAATCTTCTCCCCAGTTATTTTAACAGGAGTAGAAGTTTATCCCTTGTTTCTTTTTTTCTGATTCCTTCTAAAGTTGACTTCAACTCTATACTTCTAACATCTCTACTTGAACTTTGAAATTTTAGTCACAACTTTCTTTTTCTCTTCAGTTGGTGTAGATAAATTCACCTATTGTCTGTTTTTTTTAACAGGAGTAGAGGTTTTTCCATTGTTTCCTATTTAAAATTGGGTTTCCAGGTCTTACATTTATGCATTTCTTGCAATCAACCTATCAGCAAATAAAGAATCTGTTTTTCTAGTATTTTTTTCTTTATATGGGGTAACTATTTTGTACTTTATGTTTCCTGAACTTTTGTGTCACATTTCATAATTTGAAAGAATTATAGTAAATCACAGTAGAAAGACAACCTGATAACTAACAACCCTTTGAATGAAGAGGAATGCCCTACAAATAGTGTGTTTGTTAAGGGGCATTTTTATGAAGCTAAGGCAATCAGTAGTGGAGGGACTTAAGAGTAAATAAAAGCTGCCGAGGGTGAATGGAAAAAAAGATTCTACAACCACAAAATGAGTTTGACCAACAGTAAATACAAAGGTAGCACTGCACTGTCTTACTACTACTGGGACACTATCAACAACAGAAAGTCTGCAGCTACCATCACTTGAAAAGTACTGACTAAATCACGACGATACGATGGAACTGGTAAAGGCTGTAATTTGTGCCTGATGGAAAAATTGATAATCCTGCAGTGAATGAGAGCTCAGCTGTTGAATAAGAGAAGTGAACTTATGGCTGCATGCGGGCATCAGAATAAATATCTGAATAAAATACTCACTCAGGATAGAATTGGAGTAGATAGATCTATCTATCGTCCGGTTCACACTCCACCCAGGTCTATTGAACAGGTTAAGAGGCTCATCCCTTGTTCCCTGTTTAGGATATGGTTTCCGGCTTTCTCTTTTCCAATCTTTTCACTATTACGTAGCCCCCTGCACATCAGTGGCGTTACCGCCTTGCTCGGGGTGATACAATTAAAAAAAAAAAGTAACCTAATGCTTAAGAATGTGGGAGTGTTGCAAGTTAGGAATGTCTTTGATGTATTCTCTCCTTAGGTCAGTAAGTAGATTTGAGACAGCAAAAGATAAAATTTGCGTAGGCTCGCGAACTGGAAATTTAATATTTAATTAATTTTTATTTTTCAACCGGAACATCTGTGTGAATCCAGGTGTGCATGGACGACTTTTGGTCATTTGCTTTTTGTTCGTGAAAGTGCTAAGATAAGTAAAGATAAGAAACAATAATAGTGGTATCAAGAGAAAAGCCATCCTTCTAACACAACATTTGTGAAAGTACGAAAGTTAAACTTTGCCCAATAAAAGTTAAACAGACTATGCTGGTTGAATTTAATAGAAATTGGTTTAAATTAATTATTACTGTATCTCTCTCTCTCTCTCTCCCATAGTAGTAGCAGTTAGCAGACCAATCTCCTCATGCCACTATACCCACATGTGACCAAGAACCACACCACCACCATTTTGTCACCGTCTGCGGCCATCCGCCACATTAAAAATGGACTTGTCTCTTTGGTTTCATTTTCTCTGTTTAATTCTACTCTGTTAATAATTTAAATGTTCTATGTTCACTATATATTAAATGTTCATTCTTTGATAATGGCTTATGTAAGCCGAAAGCTCAGACCCGATAAAAAAATCAACAATTACTGTTATTTCTTGTTGTCTTTCAACAATAGCACTATCAAGCTAATCAGATTATACAAAAGGATCTTACACAAAATAAATAGACAGAACTTGTCTATATTATTCAATGAAACATGTATTAATATATGTATATATATATATATGCCAAATGACTGGAAAACTCAGTCACTACTCTTGCTGGAGTCCAAACACTAAACTTCTCAATCACTCAGTCTCTCATGCAAGTGGTGGATTTCATCATATATTTCCCCTGTAACCTAGATCTCTTCCTTACTTCTATCACTGACTCTTGCCATGTTATGCAGCTCTGCTCTCTTTGGCAACACTCATCATGATAAGGTGTCTGTAAATGTCTCTTTCTACTCCCCATCCATCCATCCAGGAATCTTCTATCAGTACTGCTATCAATGAGCAAACTGAGACTTGTTCTATGATTTCCTTTGCGATGTCCTTTAAAACAAAGTTTTTAGTTTCCCTGTTCAAGACTGTGCTTCTGAAGTCTCCTTCCGGGTGAAAACTGGCATTGATGCTTTGATCCAAGCTTAGAAATTCTGACTTAAATCTCATTCATCTCCTTGGTTTTCTCCAGCTTGCTCAGCTGTCATTACCCAGAGGAATCACTTCTTTCGGTTATACCAAAGTGACATGTCTGATCACAATAGGCGCCCTTTTCTCTCTGCTCATATTAAATGTAAGCATGTCCTAAATAATGCTAAGCTGTTGTTTGCTGATAGAATGAAGCAACATATAGCATCTCACAAGTAACTTACTCTTTGTGCAGAACATATTCATGGGTTTTTCCCACAAATTAAATAGCATGATTAAATCTATACCAAATAGATTTGTATTCTTACCTAACATCATGTAGATCTTTTTGTACTTTTCCATCAAATGTTACTTTCGCCACAAATTTTCCTTTGAATTTTAATTTATTTCCTGAAATGCCTCTTGCAATCTTTTTGGTTTTCTTTAACTCTGGTCAACTAATTTTTTCCCAGGTATACTCATCTATTGCAGAGATATCACTTCTGATATCCAATAAACAATTTACAGTTTTTCCATTCATTTTTAAGTCCACATATTTTCTAGTACCACAATCGTTTGTGACTTTATTCATTACTAATGTATTTATCTTTTTGGACTTTTGGTCCCTTTTTTTCCTACACATCACTGCTTTATGTCCTTTTTTGAACATTTGAAACATATTTTGTCTCTAAAATAACATTTCCTTGTGACGTGGTTAATTTTGCCACATGCTTCGCAGTACGGTTTTCCCTTTTCGTAGGCCTGTTGTTTCACTTTATGAATTTGAGCAACGCTTTTTTCTTCGATGCAAACATTATCTTTCTTCATGTTTAACAATTTCTGGCATTCTTCTGTCACTTTCTGTAGTGTTATTTCTGCATCTTGATCCAACATTGTGAGAATTTTTGAACGCACTTCTTTGTCTTTTGGTGCTGTTAATTTACTCTCATCTCAATAAGAAATCTGTCAAGGCTGACAAAGTAAACCTGGCTGCTGCCCTTCAAAAGAACCTAGAATTTGTGACTGAATGAGTAGGTATTGGCTCGTAAATTTTCCAAAATGAAACTGCTCTCTATTAATCACCATAGAAAAACTTTCTTACCTACCATCAGTATGGATGACACTAATCTCCTAGAGAGCAACACACTTTGCCTCTTTGGGCTTACTCGCACAAATGATTTCAAATGGAATGACTACATTAACTCCTATTGCATCTAGTGCTAGGAAAGTTGGGTCACAGTGTTGGGCCAGGAAGCTTTTCTAATCAGAATCCATTTTGCACATTTATAAACCTACCATTTGTCTGTTCATTGAATTCTGTTGTCATATCAGGTGCTCCTGCTATTCATCTTGAGATTCTCCACAAAATTCAAAGAAGGATCTGCAATATAATCAATCCAGACTTAGCAGCTCACTTTTAGTTGTTTTCTCACTAATCTGATGTGACTCCCCTCTGTCTTTTCTACAAGTATCTTCATGGAAACTGCTCTGATGAGCTTTTCTCCCTGGTTCTCCAACTACATGTATTTACTCATGCTTCTAGATTGTTATCTAGATCCTACCCTTACCGTCAAAATAGTAAAGTGTAATTGACTCTTCTACTCTAACAGCTTTTTTTCTCACACTTCTCATTTGTGGAACTTTATTTCATTTACTTGCTTCCTTGATAGGTAAAATCTCCAAAAGTTAAAATGCAACATCAATTGTCATCTTCTAGCTACTTGATTCATATCCATCTCTTATCTTTTCTTTGACATCCTTGTACCTTGTTTTTTCTTTTACTGTAAGCCACTGCACATCAGTGGTGATCCTTTCATGCTTGGTGTGAAATGATTATAAAAAAAATCTAAACTTATTTATGAATGGAACTTTGTCTGCATGTGTGTGTGTCTGTGTGTGTGTGTGTCCGTTACCTATAGTCTCCAAAATGGCTGAACCAATTTTCTTGAAAATTTACACAGTTGTACTATAAGCGTCTGCGAGTGTTCTCAGCTAGGTTTTGTGTTGAATTACCCCCGATAAATATTGAAAATCGATAATCGAAAAAATCAGGTTATAGAAGGAGTTGTCCGATTTTAATCAAATTTGATAGACTCATAGACAAAGACATAAGAAACGATATTCAGAAGTTTCAAGGTTGCAGTTCTTATAATAGTGCAGAAAATCGATAATATATATACATATATATATATATAAAAGGCAAGATGTTTGTGTGTGTGTCTGTTTATCTGCCAGTGTGTCTGTATTTTTTTCAGCCCTTTTATTTTAGTTTTTGCTTCGGGTTTGGCTCTAAGTAGATATAATTGTAGTTCTTAGTCTCAGCCATGATGCCATTTACTCAGAGGACTTATTTAGCTTTCAAAATTCAGTTTATGATGAAAAAACTTATTTGATATCGATACCAGGAAATCAAAATATGACTTACATCCATTCATTTTTCTTTCAGTCTACATTTTTGCTTTAACTGGAAACAACTATTGCTTTTTAGTCTTTCATGCCAATGTCCAAAGAGTCTGAGCTCCAGGACCATGGATTAGGTTTAAAGCTTTCATTTCACCCAAGCAATGCCAGGCTATATTACTAGTTATATATATTGATAAATATATACACAAACTTTGGGGTCAGGTTTCTGACATCAAAACAAGGTAATAAGTCAAAAAGCTATCATTGTACCTCAACACAGCAACTCATAACAAATGTTCAAAATGTGCCCCCAATTAAGACATGTTTTATATTATAGAATTGACTATTTTCTAAATATATCTGGTTGTGGAACAAAAGGTAAGCAAACAGAAACTACTGAAAGCATTTTGCCGACTCTGTTTTTATATGCGGATGGTTTTATCAATACTTTAGATCACCATAATGTTTATTTATTAAACTTGCTGAACCTGTGGAAATTCTACAGTTGAAAATAACTATGATTATGCATTATCTCATGCCTGCATTCTTCTGTCACCATTTGCTTGTATCATTTCATTCTCTCCCTTTATCTATTCTTCATTGCTTTCTACGCTTTTATGTAAATACTGTACAAACAGGGATTAGGTTCAGGTGTGAAATTATTAATACAGAATGCACAAATATTTGCACTTTTATATTTCTTTTGCTCTATTTCTCCATAAAGAATCCTAATGTATCACAATTTTTAAGCTTTTCAGTTGATACCTATCCTTTGCTCAGTGTAATTGGCATCTACCCAACAAATCTGACAGTATCTTATCCATATATCCTTCCATCTCTATTACTTCCTCTCCTCCATATATATATATATATATATATATGGTTTTAAGGTATACTATATTTATAAGCAAAAGTTAACAATATCAAAGATGGAGTGTATGTAAATATAAAAAGTGGACACTGTAGCCAACACTGAAGGTTCTGTTTAAGCATGAAACAGACTGTTGCCACTTGGTGTTGATCTAAGTATTCACTTATATATATATATATATATATATATATATATATATATATATATATATATATGTATGTATGTATAAACAAATGTAAGGAGCTGCATATATATATATATATATATATATATATATATATATATATATGTATGTATGTATGTATGTATAAACAAATGTAAGGAGCTGCATATATATATATATATGCATATACATATATATATATATATGTATATATGTAAATATATTTATATATAAACAAATGTATATGTATATATCTCAGAGGTAGTAACAACTACTGACACCAATTCAGTTGAGTTTCAATCCTGGGTAAAAAGCAATTGGATGTCTAACTGTATTGATGAGCTGTGATACAACGAAACAGATGTGTTTGTGGATGACTATATTGCAACTGCATTGCAAATTTGCAAACTGCGTTTGTTATTTTTGGTAACTATTGCCATGGCCTAGTGGAGTTTTATGTCAACACAAAATAAAATCATCACTGATGGTGGATGTTATTGTGTTACTGTCTTGATAACCTCTCTGAAGATGGCTCATGTGAGCTGAAAGCTTAGAAACAACTTAATAAAAAATTATCCAAATGAAGGAGAATTTTTGTCTTTATTTTCAACTGAAATTAAATCCAAAATACGACATTTAGAATGGCTCATGATTAAACATAATATACAAAGTATTGAGCAGATGCTACACTCTGATCCTAGCTACAAAATGTAAATATTCATACAAACTACCATAAGGACAAACTTGTTATAAGCATTTTTAATATTTTTGTCCTTTCTACAAAACCACACCTTTTCAAGAAATAAACTTTTTTTTTTCATATTATTATTGAAAAGCTCTTCAAATCATGAATATTACTTTTTTTTAAATTTTAATAGGAAGCATTCAGTTTGTTATGTAAGTTCATTGTTAACTGATCCCTTTATGCAAACCCCCTAAATAAATATACTTGTAATATGCATATTTATATCTTACTAATTAAATTTTGAATAATTTAAAGCTAAAATTTTTAAAAAAGTTAACAGTTATATTAATTAAAACATATTATTTCTTACCTTTTTACCTGTATTGTGTTAAAAGAATGCTTACATTACTTTATTTTTTTAATTTTTAATGATTTCTTTTACATCTTTTGGTGTACAAGGATCAGTTTACAATGAATATACATAGCAAACTGAACTGTTAAAATTTATAAAATTAAATTATATGTGTATCTGTCTTGGCATCTTGGCATCAGTCACTTTCCCATTGCTGTAACGTAGCTTCCCTGTACCTTTTCTGTAAATATTTTCACGGTAATCATTAATATCTTCGAAGATGAAGGCAAAACTTGAAGCAGCTGAAAGTGGTTCTACAGAAGGATGCTGCGAATATCATGAACTGAGCATGTGAGAAATGACAAAGTTTTGGAAAGGATGGAAATGAAAAGGAAATTAATACTGAGCATCAGAAAGAGACAACTAAAGTTCCTGGGACATGCAGTGAGGAAGGAGGGATTGGAGAACCTGATACTAACAGGCCAGATAGAGGGAAAAAGAGACAGAGGAAACCAACGGATAACATATTTGAAGGACCTGATCAGGTGGATGACAGAATGAGGGTTGCATAGTGCAACAGGAGAAAGCTTGTTAAGAGCCACCAGGAACAGGGAGATGCAGAAAGCCATGTTCACCTACGTCCTGAAAGGACATGGCACATAAAAGAAGAATAATTATTATGGTGTATTTGCCTCTATGGGTATATATTGTAAATAGTCATTTGGGTTTCACTTTTAAATGTTATTTTATTCTCCACCCTATACAGACATATTGTACATATGGAAACTAGTTAGGTCTGCATAGAGACTATGAGGCATTACAGTGGCTGTAGTAAGAATGTTAAGAAAGAAAGTGCTGTTTTGGCATAAGGAATACTGTGGTATGTTTGGGTCAGTAATTGTGGTTAGCTAAGTTATAGGTAAAACAGATTAAAAACCAGCCTTCCTCTATTCCCACTTTTGATCTTGTGCTACATTTTTGTATTATAACAAAATAAATATTAATTTCCTTTATTGGACTTAGACTTTATAAATTTTAGTGCAATACTAGATTGGTGGCAAGGTCTCATCCTTTTACAGTTGAAATTGCTAAATAAAAATCATTGTCATTCGACTTTCCATGATTTGATAACTACTTCATTGTAAAGTAATAAAACTGACATTTTTATTTTAGGTTCTAGACATAAGAAAATTTTTAGAAATATATTTGAATTTTTATTTTTTCTTATATCTTTCATGAAGGTTATTTTAAACATCTTTTTACATTGGTTGCTGATGGTGTTATTAATAGTTTTAATGGACATTTAGTTTACATGGTCATGTCTACAGTGTTGCAAGCAATTTTGACAGATTTTTTCATTAATAAAAATGTTTTTTCATTTATGAAAATGTTTTCTCCTTTATGAAAATGTATCGATGTTTCTTTGATTTTCTTTTTCTTCCACTTCAAATAGTTATTGATGTTATGGAAACCTTTTTTACTTTTTAGATAAGATGTCTCTGCAATATGATATAATTAAAAGACTGCTCTTTTTGCACGAAGTAAACATTAAAAATACACTGAATTAATGCATTTTCAGACTGTTTTTGACTCTTTCTTCTTCAATGACTCTTTTATTTTCAAAGAGACTCGAATAATCTCTTTGCAATCATCATCTGACCAGAAGGAAAAAGAGATGTTAAGTGAAAAAATAAGTGTTTGCCTTTTTTATGTGTATTTTCATCCATATCTTAGGTTTTTTTGTCTTCTCCTGTCCCCCTTATCAGTCAGCCAATATGGCTGCAGAAAAATGAAAAACTAAAAGTAATGAGAAAACACACAAGGAAACAAGTTTATGTTTAAAGCTAAAAGAGGGGAACTCCTAACATAACAAATGTATACCATTTTTTGTGTATGTAGTTAATATGAACATCTTAGACTGATATTGTTACTATGATTTATTAAGTTGTGAAAGGCAAAGAAGCAAGGTGAAGGTTATCAGTAAGATCAAAGATGTCAAAAAGGCGGGTAAAGTGGATATATTAATCTCCATGCATTGCATTCCATTTTTATTTCTTTACATGTATATGTTTTCGGTGATGTGCACCTAAATGGCACAAAATTAAAACATTGATGAATGAGAATGTAAAGGAAAGCAGGAACTAGCATAGAAAGAAAAGAGGAAAATTAAGGACAAGGTAAAAAGATAAAACAAAGAAAGAATGGTTAGAAAAATAGTAGGATAGAGGAAATTTGGAAAATGGGAAAAGAAAGGAAAGGAAAAGAGAGAGAACTATGAGGAAGGAATGGTAGTGAATTTAATCATATCTTGTTTCATGCAATTATAATTATATATATATATATATATATTTTGTTTCTGATGAAAGGCTGAGGCCAGTCTGAAATATCAAATATATATATACAATAATAGAAATAAATACTGTCAAATAATACATTTTTAAACTTACTACTTTTTAGTAGTTTTTCCTATATATATATATAATGCTCTGCTTTACTTGTGCTAATAATTCTTCTATAAACTGTGTCATGTCATAACATGGACAATCATGCCTCTCCACAAATTTCTGTTGATTTTAATAAGATTTGTTTTTTTTTTGCAATCTCGTCTACTCCCTGTTTTGCCAACCATTTACCCAGACTCATTAGGTAGGTTATGCACTGCTTAACTCTGTCCTTTTTTGCCTTCAGTACATCCTGTGAGTGTCCAATTTCCTAATCCCTCTTTCCTCATTACACAGACCTGTCTTTCCATCCATTTACACAAGCTCGTCAGGTAGTCTATGCACTGCTTTTCTCTGTCCTCTGCCTTTCAATAAATTAAACATGCAACAAATTAGGTAGCTTCTTATTCTTCTATGTGCCATGCTCTTTCAGGACATTGGCAATCATGGCTCTCGAAAGTCTCCTGTTCTTTGTGGCTCGTAATAAATTTTGACTTTTTGTTATCTCTCCTAAAACTTGCTTCACTATCCATTTACTCAAGTTTACTGGGTAGCTTATGTGTAGTTTTGCTCTGTCACTCTTACCGTCAATCTGTCCTGTGAATATCAAATTTTCAAAGCCCTCTTTCCTCATTATGTGCCCTAGAAATTTCAACTATCTCTTCCTGATGCTAAGCATAAGAGTCCTTTATGTTTCTGTTTTCTCTCAGATTTTGAAGTTGCTCATGTGTTCTGTCCATGGTATCCAAAACATCCTTCCATAAAAACTCATTTCTGTTTCTTCAAGTCTTTTCTTAATCTCTACAAGAAATTGTACAACTTTGTGATCTGTCCGGTAGGCAGAGATACAGAACAGATCCCACACATTGATTCCAACAATTGGAGTAGATAGACTTAACTATCGCCCGGTTCACACTCCACCCACGTCTTTTGAACAGGCGAAGAGGTTCATCCCTTGTTTCCTGTTTAGGATGTGGTTCCCGGCTTTTTCTTTCTTTTTTCTTGTCTTTTTCCCAATCTTCTTTCACTTTTTTTTCTTTTCTCTTTTTTTGTTCTCAATTGGAGGAGATAGACTTAACTATCGCCCGGTTCACACTCCACCCACGTCTTTTGAACAAGTGAAGAGGCTCATCCCTTGTTTCCTGTTTAGGATGTGGTTCCCAGCTTTTTCTTTCTTTTTTCTTGTCTTTTTCTCAATCTTCTTTCACTTTTTTTCTTTTCACTTTTTTTGTTCTCAATTGGAGTAGATAGACTTAACTATTGCCTGGTTCATACTCCACCCACGTCTTTTGAACAGGTGAAGAGGCTCATCCCTTGTTTCCTGTTTAGGATGTGGTTCCTGGCTTTTTTTCCTATCATTCTACTCTTAAGTAGCCCCATGCGCATCAGTGGTGTCACCGCCTTGCTTGGGGTGATATAATTAAAAAAAAAAAAACAAGAACAAGCAAAGGGGTAGGTTCTGAAGATTATTTACCCACAACATTTAGTTGGAAACAAGTTCACAACCTGAAGCCAGACATTATTCAGTCACTATTTGGGAACACTTCCGGCCTCAGGGATTGATCCCAAAGCAGTGATAAAGGTGGAGCATATCAAACTGGCCTTGTGCCAAACACAACCAAAGTCCCTACAATTTAAAATATCAGAAGGTTGAAGGTTAGAATGTGGAAGAATAAAATATTTCATTTTGTTTGTTAAAGTAATTTTTTTTTAACTAAACAGCATAACAAATTTGTAAGAAGTAAATGTTTAAATAGAAAATGCATGTAGTTAATTAATTTGTAAGAGTTAAATGTGCTTTTTTATGACCTGCGAGAAAGTGCAAAGGAAGGTGAGGCAATAAAGGAAATTGTACTTATCGGACTTTTGTTTTTAAGAGTCAGTTGAAGATGTCTTGTTGTTGTTGTTTCTTTGACAGCAAGTGAGTGAAGATGAAAAAAGAAAATTGGAAGTGGGGGAAGAATTAATGTATGTCAATGAGACATGACAGGGTTGGCATCTTAAAATTTCTTCTTTACATTGTGACAAGGTTCTTATCAGATTACTGCTCCCATCAGACTGCCTTTTGCTGGTCAAGGGACGTGAATAAGTACTTAGTAGGTCATGTGGTCAGCTCGAAATGCACACCCATTTTCTAGGTATTAAAAAAATTTGACAGGGATCATAGTTCAATTTACTATTTCCTATCCAATCAGAATCCAGAATCTTAATTTTTACATCGACTTGTACAATTTGCCTTGATCTGGGTTTTTCCAAAATGTTTTAAGTCATTCTGATCCATTTTTGTGGGTGTGCAATTTTACTTTTTGTGTTTCAGTTAATTGTTGAATGATATAGGATTTGTATCCTATAGAATAATTCCTTGAAACTGGACTGATAAATTTTCTCCTCTAGGTCCTGCAGAAGTGCAGAGTAAAGATAAGAAATGGTTACTGAGATTAATTCTAGTTTGTGATATTGAAGCTATAGGAAGATGGATAATGTTTATTGAATTGACCTTGAACCAAACTTCCGACAAATTACAGGTTTATTCACTATCATCAAAAGATTGTAGATTGGAATGTGTGGAAGAATAAAAGTATACCTTTTGTATGTTTAAATAAAAGTTTATTAATGGAAAATAATAATAATAATTGGTAGAATGTTCAATGAGAAACAGTAATAAAAAGTTAAGGGTATCAAGTGTTCATTGTAGTAACTTGTTGGAATGAGTTTATGTGTGTGCAGGCTGGAACCTACGTATGTATGTATGTATGTATGTATGTATGTATGTATGTTTATTGTTGGGTAAGATTGTCTTTGAAGTTATCACTCAGGAGAAATGGTGAAAAGGAAGGAGCTGAGAGAGACAGAGGTGAGAGAGAAAAATAGAGACAACAATAGTGATTGCTTGACGTTTGTCAAGGGATGTGTTAATTACGCTCGTCTCATTTCTGTCTGGTGACAGTTGAGCTTGCTCTGTCTTTTATTTTGTTTGTAGGGTTTTGAACAGGTCATTTGGGAATTTACTCCCGGATGTGATTCTGGCCTTTCTGTTTTGTTTTTAGGCACTTCCTAGTTTTCAATTGTCCAAAACATATTTTGTATCGTGGTGTAAAATTTTGTGAGTTTTGTGTGTGCTAAGCAAAGGTTTTGTAAATTTAATAAAATTTGTTTATTTCTAAGAAAATCAATGAATCAGTGCATAGCATTTGAATTTTAAATCTAGAACTATACATCCTCGTTCAAATAACAGAGTGTAATTTTGTGGATTTTGGTGGAGGGTTTCAGTAGTAAAAATATATGTTGTATTTTTTCCATTTAATGGTTCTACCAGTTTTTGTTTTAGTTATTTGTTTTTCATCATGAGCTCCATTGACATGAGATTGGGAATTGTTAAATTCTGGATTTTTTAGACAGAATCTCTTGACTTTGTATTTTTAGAAATATATGCTGGTTTTAGTCTGTTAACAGAAACATTATTATGCACATTTTCAGATGTTTTGATTGTAAAATATTTGTCATGATGGCTTATTACTTGACATGGGTCTCTGTATGGTGCTTTCAAATGTTTTCATTTTGTTCTGCTCTTTTGTCCTCATGGGTTGAAATGTGTTTCCATAATTGTTGTTCATTTTGTTGTTAAACATCTTGTTTGAAATCCATAAGAGTCAGTAGATATGTTTAGTTTCTTCTCATATTGAAGGTCACATTATTAAAGTAATGTAAGAATACTGAGAAAATTGTTGTCAGCAGATTGTTTTAGGAAATGTAGTTAAACATTAAAAGTGTTTCATAGTTTCGATGTTGAGTAAGATTTTTTTTAATTCTGCTGTTCTCAATAGAGATTGATAATATATTGACATATAATTTGAAATTGGATTATTCAAATGCATGGGACTTTTGAAATTTGATGAATAATCAGGAAAGAAAATGTGTATTTTCAGTGGTCAAACATAAAGTAGTATTCAAAAGCGTAAAACAGGTTGACAGAGTTGGTTTTTATATAAATTTATACAATTGTATTCAAAATGAATAGAAAAAGATATATTTTAAGGTACTTAGCTTTGGAGTTGAGAGTACGTGGAAATTTCCCAGTTGTCAGTAGAGGTTGATATTGTATCAGCATATAATTTGACAACAGGGTTTATTCAAATGTGTTGGGCTCTGTTTTTCTTTTTCTTTTTGTCCTTTCTTTTTTTCTTCTGTCCTTTCTTTCTTGTCCTGTAGACAATGAGTCACCATTTTATATAGTGATATTTGAGTTTTTTATATCGTGGTTAGTATTTTTTTTTTTTTTTTGTGAGCAGAAGGTTGATTTGTGCATTTCTTTGCATTGGATGGTTACCATTATGTAGTTATCAGAATTTCTGTGCATGTTATTTGTGGAGTTATCATTTATGTAGAGATGAGAATTCGCTTGCATAGTCTTTGCGAGGTTGCCGATGAAGTAGTAATGAGAATATTGAAGAGATACTGTTAGTAGTTCTTGTCGATAAAATGTTCTCTCATTTGTGTGCATAAATTTTGAATTGCTTTTGGCAAGAGAAATGACATCCATTTTTATAGAGTGTGAAATTATTAGATAGGTAAATTTTCAAGGAAAAATGTGTTGTTGTAAGTGTTTAAACATAGTTCCATTGTGTGTATTGTTTTTGTTTTTGTTTTTTGTTGTTTGTTTTTAGGCGTTAATGTTCACCACTGTAGAAGTGATTCTTCCATTGCGTATTCATTTTCGACATCAGGTTCACCAGTGTAGTAGTAGGATATGTGTTCTTTGGACGTCGAGGGTCACCAGTAAAGCTATAGGGAGATGGATAATGTTTATTGAATTGGCTTTGTGTCAAACAGAACCAAACTTTCTACAACTTACAGGTTTATTTGCTATCATCTAAAGATTGTAGATTGGAATATGTGGAAGAATAAAAGTATACCTTTTGCATGTTTAAATAGAAATTTATTAATGGAAAATAATAACATGAATTGGTAGAAGTTAATGTTCAATGAGAAACTGTAATAAAAAGTTAAGGGTATCAAATGTTCATTGTAGTAACTTGGAATGAGTTTATGTGTACGCAGGCAGGAACATATGTATGTATATATGTATGTATGCATGTATGTTTATTGTTGGGTAAGATTGTCTTTGAAGTTATCAATCAGAAGAAATGGTGAAAAGGAAGGAGCTGAGAGAGACAGAGGTGAGAGAAATAGAGACAATAATAGCGATTGCTTGCCGTTTGTCAATGGACGTGTTAATTACGCTCGTCTCATTTCTATCTGGCGTTGGTTGAGCTTGCTCCGTCTTTTATTTATTTATTTATTTATTTATTTTGTGGGGTTCCGAACAGGTAACTTGGAAATTCAATCTCGGATGTGATTCTGGCCTTTCTATTTTGTTTTTAGATGTTTCCTAGTTTTTAATTAGCCAAAAAAAAAATTCGCATCGAGGTGTGAAATTTCGCGAGTTTTGTGTGTGCTAAGCAAAGGTTTTGTAAATTTGAGAAAATTCGTTTATTTCTAACAAAATCAATGAATCAGTGCGTAGCATTTGAATTTTAAATCTAAAACTTGTTTTGTTCACTACAATGTTCTCCTCCCATTTTCATTTGGTTAGATAGAATTGTGATAAGTCTTTGAAGTTAAATACTTAAGATTGATCAATAAATTTAATTTGGCTATCTTAGAAATGTCAAAATCTGGGCAATATCCTGTTCTTGTATTTTGTCAAAAATTAATCTACTGTCTTGAACCGGAAGTTATTTTCAGTATCTGTCAATAAAACAACGACTTCCAGTGTGTCAAGTAATCAGTTGCATACTAACTTTCACAGAACAATACGAAAAAGAAAAGAAACGTGGAAAAGAAAATTATCATTCAAAAAGCAAAAAATGTGGAAAAGAGGAAAAAAACGAATAAGAAGAGAATTTTTAAAGCAGTTAGTGAGATAGTGAGACACAGGGCTTAATCACAACTGGGTAACAAATTTTGACTTTTTATCTTTGGTTAATAAGTTTTGTTTCTTAATTACTTCTATCTAGAAAGCAAACGGTATAGGATACAAATCCTATATCATCCAACAATTATATATCCAAACGGTATAGGATACAAATCCTATATCATCCAACAATTATATATCCAAACGGTATAGGATACAAATCCTATATCATCCAACAATTATATATCCAAACGGTATAAGATACAAATCCTATATCATCCAACAATTATATATCCAAACGGTATAGGATACAAATCCTATATCATCCAACATACTGAAAAGTAAAAAGTAAAATTACACATCCGAAAAATCGGATCAGAATGACTGAAAACATTTTGGGAAAACCCAGATCAAAGCAAAAATTTACAATCAAATGTGAAATTTAACTTTGACAAATAGAAAACGGATTGACCCCATGCTGAAAGAAAAAAGCGAAGCCAAATTTCGCGATCTGATGTTAAATTCATTCTCTAACCAATGAAGGGATGCGATTTGCAAAACTGAGTGAAAAGTTAGCGATCTAGTGTGAAAAGGTGAATTGGTATAAAGGAACAGAAAGCCAAAGCAGTCAGTCAAATGGGAGCACAGAGAGACGACATGCGAAATGTGACTAAAGAAATTTTAATTTGCTGACTCGGACGTAAAGTCGCGTCACATATTCGTTCTCCATCTTCACTTATGGTAATTTCTTTTACTTCCTCCTCTCCATTATCAACATTCTCGCACTTAACAAAGAAGACGACGACAACAGCAACAACAAGATACTTCAACTGACTCGTTAAAACTAAATACTAAGTACAATTTACTTTATTGCTTCACCTTCCTTTTCATTTACTCGTCGGCCATCAAAAAAGGAAAAGAACACAGACTTTATTAGTAACTTGTTAATCTTTCTACATACACACATTCTGCTATTATCAACTATAAGCTCTGCAACATTCCAATACGCACATTTTTCTCTTTGAGCATTGAACTCTTACAAATTAATAAACTACATACATTTTTTATTTTAGCATTTTACTTCTTACAAATTTGTTATTCTATTTAGTTAATAAAATTTTACTTTAACATACAAAACGACATATTTTATTATTCCACATTTCAACATCCAACCTTCAACTTTCTGATAATTTAAATTGTGGGGACTTCGGTTGTGTTTGGCGCAAGTCCAATTTGACAAACATTGCCGAAGCCCCTACAACAGGAATGACTAATATTCTCTTCAAACTTTGATTTTGTGACCTGGGCATCGATGTTTGAAACTAACCTATTTTCTATTACATTCCAGACAGATTCAGCACTGAGAATTTTAAAAACTTTCTAGAAGTTACACGCTAGGACATCTGTCAACAAAGACGACAGTGTAAATACTGGTAACGTAAGTTCAACAGTTCAGTTTACTTCTCGCTCTCTAAGTGCAGACAAGTTGTCATTGACAGATGTATTAATCATAGATGGCATCAAAAGGTCGTAATCATCCAGAAGACAAATTTTTCTATGTCTCGCGAATTTATCAAGACAAGTACTCTGAGACAACATCTGCTAAAATGTGTGAAGCTTTCAAAGCATATTTCGACATGCCTATCTAGGATCGAGACAAACCCCGAGTACTTCATTTCACCTCCAAATCAATGACATAGCCTGATTTACCGTTCCATAAAAAAAGTTTTTTTTAGCTATGAGAAGGCATACCCGGATAGCTTTCGGTCATATATGACGAAAGCTCCTCACCCAACTTTCTTCAAACATGCTGCCTCCAAAACTGCTGCCCTAATCTCTGAATCGATCCTTTTTTAAATGAAGTGCTTTCGCTCCCCCACCCCAATATAAATGACCAAAAGTCAAAGTCAACTCTGATTCACTCTTGAATGCGCTGCAGCCATGGCCGTATCTGACTACCGGGCACGGGTCCGGGCCGATCGGTGCAATCATAGTGAAATTCCGGGCAAGGAAAAATGTCTTCGTCAGAAATCAAACTAAACAATTCACAAAGAAAGAAAGAAAGAAAGAAAGAAAGAAAGAAAGAAAGAAAGAAAAACGAAGAAAACATTCGAATGAACGCAGTAAAAATCTGTTTATTTATTAATTTTGGGGGAAAAGATTGGTTATACTCAGAAAGTCCGAACCCGATTTCCTGCTTTCGTTCACGTTCTGTGCCTAATTTCCATTGGAAGAGCCGAAAAAATCCGCAAACATCATAGTTTCTGAAAACGGATGACACTGATGACGTCATCACATTGTCAACTAATAAATCCGGGCAATTTTCTCTATGCCTGGTGGTTTTTTTTAGCATCAGCTACGGCCCTGGCTGCAGCCATAGCTCACCAGAACTACTACTTCAAACTCTACTGCAAGAACCACCCGTAATCACCGTAAGAAAGTTCTGGAAAACACTAAGTGCAACTACGCGCGAACTGTTCAGGCCAAGGTTGAAAAGAAACAAATTGGATCTTGCGAATTCTGAAAGATCACCAACCAAATTATAAAAACAGGCAAGCAGCTGTGTCCACTATTATAAAAATGCCCCTGAGGTCATATTCTCCTCGACAAACAATGCGAAGCTCTTCGCCTCGATCTTTGCCTCAAACTCAACGTTAGAAGACAAAGGCCATCTCCTCTCCAATTTCTCATTTATCACTGAGCACAAACTAAGTAATATATTCATGTCAGTAAATATGAAGTCTTTTCATTTTATATTCATATTTTTTATTTTACTTTTTTGTAGGATGGTACAGAGGGGAAAATATAGTCATGAAATTTGCAAGCCCACTAATTTAGAGTGAGCTAAATGACCACCCAAGCGATTGTTTCTTCCGCGTGGTGAACCCTTCCAAGCGTCGAGATAGCAAGAATGCGCCTGCTACTATATATCCAAACCTTCTGTCAGCCATCGCCTTAGTGCTACACTGGCCTGAGCCCCCCCCCCCCATACCCAGAACTCCAAAGAGAGAGCAACCGTTTGCAGAAGAGAGCAGCAATTCAAAAGAGGATTAAGTTGTTATGGTTTATAAAATGACGAGTGTTCTAATAATAGAAAAAGATAGACACACTGACGTCAAGAATTCAAAATTGGGCGGCAAAATAAGGAACCGTTTCTTTTGGTAGGAGTAGGAGTAAGAGTAGGAGTAAGAAGTAGGATTTAAGGACAGTAGTTTTGTGTAGGAGATTTGAAAAGAAGAAGACGCTAGTCAATTGACCACTAGAGTCCAGAAGGGATAGGCTCGTTTTCTACTAGCATCCCACAGTGAAGAGAATTTATCTAGTCTGCTCCTGTATCCACACAAAATGTAAAGGTTGTAACTTGATATAAAAGCCTAAAGTTTTATACCAAAAATAAACATCATTAATTCAAGTTTGTGTTATCTTTTAATTATACCAAAACGAAGCAACACAACAAAGTCATTGATCTAGAGTACAGAGCCGCAGGTGAGGAATGAAACCTCTACTAGCCCCACTAAAAAGACCACAACGGCCTGGTCACAGATCTTGGTCTTACAAAGTCTAATGCCGAGCTTTCGACATCGAGACTCAAGCAGTGGAAATTTTGAGATGAAAGTATGCAAGTCGCAGGTCAGAGAAAACCTTACCACTGTTTTTCAAGTTTTTTGACCCATCGAGCATTGTTTCTGCCACAATGTGACCACAAATGGCGCGCCTTCATCTACAGCTCATGCAAGAGCCTAAAAGCTATGTGGCTTCATAACGGGAACATGTATCCATCTCTTTCCCTGGCTCACTCAGTGTCAAGATATTGCTAGATACCTTGAAATATGTAAAGTACAGTTGAAAGGTTATCGGAGACTTCAAAATGGTGGCCCTCTTGATGGGTCTCCAGGGCGATTTTACCAAGTTTCTGTGTTATCTTAGCCTTTGAGACAGCAGGGACACAACATCCAATGGAAGTCACTGTTATGCCCCAATAATTTATTGTTACCTCCACTACACTTAAAATTTAGACTTATGAAACAGTTTGTTATAGTTATAGATAAGGAGTCTGCAGCCTTGAAGTACCTGTAGCAAAATTGAAAGCTAGTGTCTTTGAATGCAAGGAATTCTTTAAAAATCTTACTAGGACGCAGAAAGTAGTGTGTAACAGCTTTGTCTCAGTGGTTCGGGACTTGCTGGTACATCACAAAGCCAAAATCTATGTGGAGTTTGTTAAATCCTTTGTGACAAACTACAGCAAAATGTGCTGCAGGATGTCCCTCAAACTTCATATCCTTGATGCTCACTCACCTTGATAAAATAAAGAATATTTGGGGTGTTCTTATAAGAAGCAAGGCGAGCGCTTTTGCCGTGATACATTGGACTTTAAACGCTGCTTCCAAGGATCATATAGCAAAAAACATGGTGGGAGACTATATTTGGGGAGTGACTGGCGAAAATAATTGACAGTATAAGTGTAAATCGTGAAAAAGTATTCACTTCTAAATTTGTTATGGTCCTAGAATAAATAAATCAGTGCTACATTTGAATCATATGTCGTTTTGTTCTTACTTTGAGTGAACGAGAATATTCGCATTCGCTAATTTTCTCAATGGGAATTGGTAAATTTCAGAAATGTCATTATCGTGGTCGCAAAAGCTAAGTTTGAAGCAAATATTACACATTCTTGGTACTTTCTAATATGTGTAAGCAAATAGAAAATAAATACAATTATAGGTAGGGACACCGATGAAGTAGCTTAAGAAAACTAGGTGGAGACAGAAAAAAGAAAGAGAAAGTGAAGGAGACGAATAAATAACTGGAAGAAAGAAAAATAAAAAATGAATGACGTTAGAGGGTAAAAAAAAGGAAAGAAAGAAAGAGCTTAAGAAAACTAGGTGGAGACAGAAAAAAGAAAGAGAAAGTGAAGGAGACGAATAAATAACTGGAAGAAAGAAAAATAAAAAATGAATGACGTTAGAGGGTAAAAAAAAGGAAAGAAAGAAAGAAAGCGGAACGTTATTTACTAGTCATGAGCATTCGGATGCATAAGACAAACAAAATTTACCCAGTCACGCTGACTTCGATATTGCACCAACCCCTAGTTATCTTAATGCAATGAGGAAGGTGCTGCAACTGTAATGGAATCACCTGGACTGGGCACCTAAACCCATCTCAAATCAAGGGGAAACAGAATAATTATTACTCTATGGCTCCAGCTAAAAGTAAAGTCAAAACTTTGTTTAAAAAGACTAAAAACCATACTTGCAAACACAAAGAAAAAAGATAGAAAAATGTGTTAAACACGTCCAGCTTGACATTTATGAAATATTTTTAAAGCAGATCAAATAATATTTTTGCTTCTGACGTTTCAAAACTTCTTGTAGCGGCTCTGTTCATTTTTAAGTAAATTACCTCCCTTCCAATTCTCTTTTAAAATATCCGCTAGAGGGCTGCTAATATATAAATGCGTGCAGAAGGCCCATTGTTTCCTCCAATTGTCTTGTGAGATCATGGTTGTTACTGCTGAGTGGTGTAATTGATGCTCACGTGCACTTTATATTTCTTGTATTCTGCAAAAGCTCATCTACACTTCGTAATCAATACCTTCTCTTCAGATGGACTTCAAAGCTACACCATGCTCGCAGAACAATTTCTTCTTAAGGTGAGAAGAGCCAATTTATTGGAAATTGTTTAAAACGAAAAGAACTGTTGTGCTTTATATTTTGCATTCTACAAGCAAAAGAGAGTAGTTCTTGTTAAACAACTATGAATAATGTTTGCACGACTTCGACCCATGATGGAAATGCAGGTTGGTCCGCTCGAGAATTGTATTCTTGTACTTTTTATGTCTAGTTTCTGTATCCATCCGGAGTTGAATGTTTGTTGGGTGTTTATTGTCAAACTTCTAATGATTAAAATTAGGTACTTCCACTAAGTCACTAAATTGCTGAAAAAACGGCATAGTATGAAAAAAAAAAAGGTCCCATATTCAATAAAAACGAACGTTTATATTAATTATCAAGAGGAAAAATAAAACGATTTTTTAATTATTTTTCACATTTTTTTTTTAATTATTTCTAACACGTTCGAAATTTTAGTAAAAAATATGGTTTGATTTTAGTTAGCGGTTAACCAAAACGTTACGAGAGTTTACAAAGAATAATGTCATAACTCTTCTTTTTTTTTTTTTTTCGATAAAAAAAAACACATTAAGTTGGAAATTCTTGCAAAAATAAAATAATTGTCGTATTTCAATGAAACATTCAGGATTTATTCACAAATGATTTGCATTATTTTTTAAATTATTATTTTTAAAAATCTTGGTAAAAATAATTTTTATAACTGTTACCCCCCCTCACGCACACATAAATTTCAAGAGATTAAATTTTGTCGGTTAATTGGTTTTATTAGTTAAACGAAGGATTCATTGGGGAAAGTTGTGGTAAATACGAAATTAAAAGTGACTCTCTTAGTTGAACTTCTTGCATTCACTTACGCACAAATACCCTTGAGAAAGGTATTAATCCGACTCTGTCCTCCAGTTATGGGTTAAATAATGGGACAGACTGGGTTTTATAGCCTTGGCTCGCAACCAGCCTATCACAGAAAGCAATGGCAACCTACTGCGGGATAATCTTCTGTCCAGTCAGTCATGTTTCTTTCAAGACATGATTGCTCAAAGCGTGTATCATGTATGGCACTTAACTGACTGACTGACTCTTCACTGTTTTCAAATTTTGCAATGAAATTTAATTTTGACCAATAGAAAAAAGGAATGACCACGTAATGAAGGAAAAAGTTGAAGCCAAATTTCGCGATCCAGTATTAATTAGATTTTAACCAATGAAAGGGAGCGATTTAGAAAACTTAGAGAAGTTAACAATCCGGTGTTAAAAGGCTTTTTGCTAATATATAGGGAAAGAAAGTGGAATCTGTCGTATGAGAACAGAGACCAGATCACCGCCACAATGTAAAGGAAAAATTTTAAGCCTCTGAGCCGGACATGCCTTGAGGACATACGCTCTCCTTTTCTTTTCTTTTTTTATTGCATGCTATTTTCCTTTATCTCTTTTTCTTTGTCGTCACTATTCTCGCCGTTAACAAAGAAAAAGACAACAACAATAAGACACTTCAACTCCTAAAAATTTACGTCAATAAGTACAAGTTTCCTTTATTGCTTTACCCCACAAAGAACACGCAGTGGAATTTTGATCCCTATAAAGTCAATTATCTATTATTTTTTCAAATATTTGGCTCTTTTGCCGAAAATCTTTTCCGAATTATAAAATAAAAAATGCTATAAAACTATGACATTATTTAATTAGATAAGCTTTTAATTGCTTTAATAAATAATATATATTAAGAAAATTAGTCTGAAGAAAAGGATTTCTTTTTAAATTATTAATGAAACTTTAAAAGGATTGTTTAATTTCTTTTTACTAAATAACTAATAAAGTTTCAAAAATATTTTTAAAATGCTGTGAAGGCTATATTTACTTTTATTGAAGAGTTTAATACAAATCGTCAAGCCATCATATTTTTTAAATAATTTTTAATTTTTTGTGTTTTGTGTGTGTGTGTGATAATTTCTGTGTACATTAAAAGATCATGTGTTTCACGGTTTCTTCCCCTTACAGGAAAAAATTTGGGGAATTATGTCAATTCTGCTCACCATACACTTAGATTATCTCTCATCTGGTTGTCCTCACGTGTCAAATCATACAGGAAAGGTCAGAAAGATGAATATTTCAGGATTAAAAAAATAGTTTTATCCTAAATTTCATGTTATAAATAAATAATGCTTGTATAAATCAGATTAATTTAACTTTAAATTTGCTAATTTTTCAAAAATAACGTGTCACAGATGTATATTTTATTTTTGCAAGATTTTTAAAACAGAGAATTAAATTTGTTTACAAATGTGTTGATCGCTCAAAAATGGCCGAAAAATTGAAATTAATTTTTGAAAATCTCAAAATTTTAGATGCTAACCAATATAGTTTTGGTTTGAAATACACCAGAGTATTTTGCTTCCTGGAAATAGTAACCTCACTCAATTAAAACTAGAAGTTTCAAAAAGACTGTTTTATTTTTTTAAAAAAATACAATTTAAAATTTAGGTATCGAAAATGAGTAGAGATATCTAACTAAAATTAACTTGTACATTTAATATTAGTATTATTATCCTGAAATAGTCTCAAATAAATCACTGTATTATAGCTTTAAATTGCCGCCGTTTTCTACTTTTCTAGAAATGTTCTGAATGGTATATCTTAGCCCTCGAACTGAATTTTGTGTGGTGCAAATTTCATTCATTATTATTATTTGTAAAAACTTTTCTACAAAGTTGTTGACTTGACCTTTAAAAATATTTCGTCTATTCAGTTCAGAGGAAGAAAACTATGCTTGTAATTTTGTTACAAAGTATTTCTTCACCTTTTATTTTCCTAACAAAACCTTCAAAATATTTTGTCTGGATGGTGTCCCCTGTATTAAAAGACGATCATGGCCTTCCACGTCTCCCTATCTCTGGTGTCTCGTAGCATGCTTCTCCTGTTACCCCACCCAAACCTCGCTCTGCCATCAAACTGCTCAGGCCTGTTAAATATGTTATTCGCTGCTTACCCCTGTCTCTCTTTTCCTCTGTCTGACCTGTGAGTATCAGATTCTCCAAGCCCACATTCCTCATATATCCTAGAAAATTTAACTGTATTTTCCTGATGCTCAGTTTTAATTACCTTTTCGTTTCCTTCCTTTTCAAAGTCTCATCATTGCTAACATGTTCGATCCATGATATCCACACGTTTTCGTTGCTTCAAGTGTTTCCTTCGATTTTGATGATATTGTCCAGCATTTGCTGCCATATTGAAGAACAAACATCTCATAACAATCCATTACTCTCTTCTTTGTTTTTAGCAAAATTTTCCTGTCTCTTAATATTCTACTCAGTTTCTGGAATGCATCTTTTGCCATGCCAATTTGGCTTTAGAATCAGTTACACTGTCTTATGTTAGAACAATTTCCAAGTACTTAAATTTTTTGTACCTGCTTGATTTTAGTATCCACGACCTGTAATTGACAGTTTAGGCTTCTCTGTTTGCTAATGACCATACATTCTGTTTTCTTGTAGTTTATTCGTAGTCCTTTCTTTCGACATTCTTCAACTATCTTTTTAAGGAGGTCTTGTAGTTTTCTTTCTGTGTCTATCAGCACTGTATCATCTGCGTATCTTATGTTGTTCAGATTGTGACCGCCAATGACGAATCCTGGCATAACTTCTAGTGTTCTCAGAATAGTCTCACTGTACAAGTTAAATAGATCCGGTGAAAGGACACATCCTTGTCTTACGCCTCTTTCTATCTTTGTACATCTACTGAAATCGTTACCTTTCCGTATGCAGGCGGTTTGCTGCCAGTAGAGGTTCTTGATTACTCTAATGTCTTTCCCAAACATGTCGAGGTTGCTGAGCATTTCTATCGATTCATTTTTGATCCCGAAATTTAAATTGAGTTTTTAAAAACAAAAATGTCTTCTTGAAGCTTTAATTTCAGCTTTAATTGAAAGCCAAGAGATACAATTTACTAATTCCAGTAATCAAAATACCCTGTTGCATTTCAAACCAAAACTATATTGACTAGAATCTAAAAATTAATTTTTCAGCCATTTGTCATCGATTGACACATTTTGTAAACAGAAGCCAATATTCGGTTTTAAAAAAAATCTTGCAAAAATGAAATACACCTCGCTGACACATTATTTTATTCAAATTACCAAATTTAAATTTACCTTAATCTGATTTGAAGCAAGATTACTTGCTTACTGCCTGAAATGACTATAAAAGCATTTCTTAATTATCATATCCTTGTTATCGAGGTTATCATTGCCTTATCAGAAGCAATAATTGACATGATGGACAGTATCCATAAAAAATGCTAAGTCTAGAAGATTAATTCAACATAATCTTATTCGTATGCTTCGTTTTTTTTTTAATTTTTTACTATATGTATAGATAAAAAATTTAACGCAATATTTTCAGCAATTATCCAGTATTTTATAGAATTTTAGTTAATTTAGCTTTATAAGCCTTACGTTTGAAGATGTTTTATGAAAAATAAAAATTAAAATAATTTAAAATTTTCATTTAAAAAAATTTCCAATTTAATAACAATGAAATTAACGGCAGCGGTAACTCAATAACTTATGAAATGTTATGGCATTTATTAATTTTTATTTTTAATATCTATTTTTCTTATTCTTTTTAGTTACCTCCACAAATTGAATTTTTCAATTACTTTTTTTTATACTTTTTTTTTCTTAACAAAATTAGTAACTAAAATATGAAACTTGCTTTAAATTTGGAAGGGATGATTTGCAAAGCCTGTTGAATGTTGAAACGTACGGCATAGAAAATACTGAAGCGAGATGAAAGAATTGTACCCTGCTGATTTTTTTTTTTCCCCATGTACGGAGCGCAACCTTTGAAACACGTAATATTTTAATGATATATATCTGTGTGTGTGTGTGTAGCCTCCCGTAACAAGAAAATATGGTTAATCTCATGCACACAATTAAAATATTTTAATTATTTAAAAACCCCATTGGCTAAATTATTTGTATCTTTTCAATTTTTGATTAGTAAATGCAACTTCATTGCATTTTTGTTTTCGCAATTCAGAGCAGGTTTGGGTTAATTTTGAAGAAAAAAAGAGTTGATTAGCATTCCCCAATGAATCCTGAATTTAATTGATATTAGGTTTATGGGGAAATGATGGCGAATTTCTAGACATTTCCCGAAATTAATTGATGATGGTGGGGGGTAAACATGCTAAAAAAAACATTTTTACCAAGAATTTCTAAGAATAATTACTTCAAAAATGATTTCAATCAATTATAAATAAGTCCTCAAATTTTCATCAAAATCCAACCATCATTTAATTTTTGCAAGAATTTCTAAATTAATGTGTCTTTCACCGGCAAGAAAGTGCCTTGCATTATTACGTTTGCTGTTATAAACCATTGTAAAAATTACGTCACTCACTGATGGTAGAAAAACAAAATTTTCTACCAAAATTTTGAACATGTTAGAAAGAATTACAAATTTTTAAAAAATATTTTGATAGTCTTTAACATAAGTATATTTTGCCAACAAAACTTTTTTATTTTAGTTTTTAGGGCCTTTTTCCTTCGCATGCTGTTTTTTCAGTGACTTTTTTTTTTTTTTTGAGGTACCTAAAAATCTTCTTTCAGTCATGTTTCAAAAAGGGTTAAGTAATCTGGTGCGCTAAAGATTTAACCTTCCTGCACTCTTGCTGCTCCCTTAACTATTTTGGTTGCTGATCCTCCATTCTACAATAATTGCGACACAACTTCTTCATTGAATACACCGTACACATCACAATCCCATGAAAAGTAAGAATATGTTCGCGTATTTAACATGTGTCCATAATATTCATGTATGTGAACATAACAATAAGTAATGCATGTGGGAAATGCGTAGGAATTGTTTGTATGTTTTTATTGCATGCGTGCATCTGTATGTGTGTATTCGGCATTATGTGTATTTTGCAATTTAGATGAAAGTTTACTTTAATCAATAAAAAAAATTCTTTTACTCAGGTTTTAATCAACAGTTCCCTTTTAGATTGAGAACCCAGTCTGCAAAAGAGATTTTCTTTTGCCGTTGCAACTTTTAATCAACCAAATACGTTAAAAATCGATAAGATAAAGTTATTCTATTTACACGTTCATTGTTGATTAAACCATTTAAATAACAGTAACACTCAGTAATTCCGGCAAATTTCTTTGTATGACATTTCATTTAACATTCACAGAAAAGATAATTGTCGCTTGCATTGCATTGTCTACCGCGCTTTCGCCACCAGTGACCTTTGATAAAATCGAATTTTATCTTGAGTTAAACTCGATAAATTGCATAATCCCTTTGTATAATTGATATTTAGGAATATTAAGCATAAAGAATAAAACCCAATACATCGTTTTATGTTATTAAAATTCTTTGTCATTTTTTATACAGTATATAAATTAGTTAAATAAAATATCAAAGAAATAAATGCATAATATTTTTTCATTAAAACTATAGGAGTTATGGGGAATGCTTAATTTCCCCAACACTATATTTTTTAGGCACACAAATGAATGACGAAACTTGCTTTTAGAACAACAACAAAGAATGGTTTATTATACAGTAAACGTACAAGATTGGTAGTATGTAAGTGTCCATGGTGAAGCTAGCAGCAGATAGTACGTAAGTGTCCATGGTGAAGCTAGCAGCAGATAGTATGTAAGTGTCCATGGTGAAGCTAGCAGCAGATAGTATGTAAGTGTCCATGGTGAAGCTAGCAGCAGATAGTATGTAAGTGTCCATGGTGAAGCTAGCAGCAGATAGTATGTAAGTGTCCATGGTGAAGCTAGCAGCAGATAGTATGTAAGTGTCCATGGTGAAGCTAGCAGCAGATAGTATGTAAGTGTCCATGGTGAAGCTAGCAGCAGATAGTATGTAAGTGTCCATGGTGAAGCTAGCAGCAGATAGTATGTAAGTGTCCATGGTGAAGCTAGCAGCAGATAGTATGTAAGTGTCCATGGTGAAGCTAGCAGCAGATAGTATGTAAGTGTCCATGGTGAAGCTAGCAGCAGCGTATTCCGCGAAAGCATTCCATGGGGAATCAGTGACAGCGGTGTGAGAGAGACGTCCGTTACTGCCGCGGGCTCATGGCTCTCTGGCTTTCCTCCGTTCTACAAACAGGGACTAGGAAAAATAGTTCTAGAGAGGAATCAATGCGCTCCACCCGTTGATTGGTCAGTGAGTGACCGAATCTCTCGTCGGGGGCACTGATTCGCTAAAGGAAATAGATCTGTGGCTGCTACAAAACCATTCATTTTTATTTCCTTTTATGTTCTAAATTTTAGTGTTAGGTAGCGACTTTTACATGGTTCTCTGATAAACATTTTAAACCAAATCCGCCAATGTATATGGACCCTCTAATAATTATTTCCTTTGGTTAATCACTAGACTTTTAAATTGATAGAATTATAAAAAAATTTTTTTTAGAAAATTGCTTTGACAGTTTTAGTGTCCAAAATCTTCAAAAGGAAAAGCAGGCAAACTGAGATTTAGACATGACTTTAAGTTAAAACCTAAAAGTAATACATTTTTAATTGTTCATTGTCCGCTAACAATATTTATATTTATGATTCGATTTGACGTATGATTGATCAGGCATGTCACAAGAAATAAGAAACAACGTGGAAGGACAAAGTAACCGATATAACAATGTATTAAGGTTACAAAGACAGTTGAATATGCATGCAAATAGAGGAAGAAGTTCTCTCCCTTATACCATAAAATATTCAATGAAAGATTGATTGGAATAAAGTTCTGAAAAGAATAATATACATACTGCTTTTGAGTTGAAGTCAGTTTTCAGTTAGAGTTTGTAAAGTGTGTGTGTGTGTGTGTACATGCATGAGTGTGAGAAATAAAATCATGCCACTAATTGCTACCTGCAATTAGTGCAGGTGTGTGAGAGCAAGAATTAAACAAACTTCCCTCTGCCATACTAAATAGCAGGGGTCTCGCTCGAGTTAGGGAAAACTGTTGCACATACCCAACCGTGATTGCCAACCAATAGCAGGACCCAACTGCTGGTCAACACGTGTGTGCCTCCTTAAATAACTATGTGGGGAAGTAGGATATGTTATGTGCAGAAAGAGTGAACGATGCGTGTCTCACAGATGAAAATACACCTGATAGAAATAATCATAGGTGTGCAAGTAAATAAAATTGATTGTAATAATAATTGTGTGAATGTTAATTCCACAAACTCGTCCCCAACTTTGCAGGTGACTTTAACTCTGCTCAAAACGATGATCGTTGCAAAAATTAGAACCTTTTTAGCTTACTGAGGAAGTAGAAACTTGAAATACAATTACATCCCCAACACAATTTTTTTAAAGAAAAATAGGTGTCACCCTACCTTTCTTTTCCCACAGGCCACTTTATTTTTTGTATTTAGATTTGCCCTAAATTGTGTTTTGACTTTTATTTTCATGGGATTCATTTATAACAGTATTGATTTAGATATTATAATTTAAGTTACTTTCCATAGCCAAATTTATTGATCTTTTCAGTTAAAAGTATGGTGATGGTTCAGAACCAAAACTAGTGATCAAAAATTAGGTTGAGTGCTTTGCTCACTACAAATAAATGTAATCATATAAAGTCATATGGCAGACATTGGAACTTTTAAAAATAAAATAAATATTATTTAAACTTACTAGTAAATAAAAGTATTCAAAAATTAATTCAACTTGAACCGCAAATCCAAAATTGTATGTTTACTAACAATCGGGATGATGCTTTCATGGGATTCAAAACACTCACACAATTTGGGTCATCAAAGTTCTCTACTAGAGATCCGGAATGATAATCACTACAATTATCATTCAGTCATTTTGTCTAGCAACAATTGTATTATGCAACATTTAACTCAACCAGTCGATTTTAAAGATTATAAAAGGAAGGTCATTTCTGAAGATTTTCAGTGGGTGTTAATGGCTGTGAATAAATTCCATCATTAACAGCAGTATAATGTCTCCACAAAAGACATGACTTCAAACTGGTTATTTATCAAAGTGTCTATTTATTAAGCTGGTGAGACGTCTCTAATCAAAATTCTAACCCTAAAGAAACAGAAAAATTACAAAAGGTAATGCTGATTCTATAGTATTTTGAATGCTAATGTTGATTATATAATATTTTGTCTTATAAACCAGTAATGCAATTTTTTGCATCTGTTCATTACTAAATGAATAGAAAATCAAATGCTGAGTGTATTTAGAATCAGAAACAGTTAAAATTTCAGGGACCCATTATGAAGAAAGAGGGCCTAGAAAATTTGACAGTTCTAGGACATACTGAGTGAGAAGAGAGAAATACAACATCTTACTTACCTAAAAGAGCGTATGTAAACAGATAACAGTAAGGGATGGTTGCAAAAGCAAACTTTACTAAGAGCAAAAAAACTATAGAAAATTATGAAGATATGATCACTCTTCTCTTGAACGAATACCGCACATAGATTCATTATATTTATATGTTAGATTTACATATTAGCTGACATTGTCCATGTTGTGCAGTGACTCTGCTCTTATTGGTTGACTTTTTAGATGTACTAGCAGTTATAGCCCGGCGTTGCTCGGGTGTAATGAAAGCTTCAAAATTAATCTATGGTCCTGGAGCTCAGACTCAGCCTAAAGAATATTTGTGTGAAGTTTGGTGAGAATCAGATAAAAATTGTGGATTTGTATAAAGGACAGACAAACAAACAGACACACAGAAACATCTTGCCTTATATATATATATATATATATATATATATATATATATTATCGATTTTCTGCACTAGTGTAAGAACTGCAACCTTGAAACTTCTGAATATCGTTTCTTATGTCTTTGTCTATGTGTGTATCAAATTTGATTAAAATCGGACCACTCCTTCTATAACCCGATTTTTTTCGATTATCAATTTTTGATATTTATCGGGGCTACCTTGACACAAAACCTAGCCAAGAACACTCGCAGACGCTTATAGTACAGCTTTGTAAATTTTCAAGAAAATCAGTTCAGCCATTTTGGAATCTATAGGTAATGGATACACAAACACATACACACAGACAAAGTTCCATTTATAAATAAGCTTAGATTAGATATAGAAAATATAGCAGACTAAGCTTATTTGAAAACTACAGTCATTTCTAACACATTTGTGAATAATATGTAAAAGATTTTATTAGGTTGTCCAGAATGTTCATATTGACTTTTAAGGGAAATTAAAACATAAAACAAAAGTATGCCATTAAATATTTTTTCAACTGAATATCAACTATTTTGTTGCGCAACAACATTTCTCCATTTTTCCTTTAACTTAGATTTCATCTTCCCAGAATGTTAAGGTTGCCGTTTCTACTAAACTGTCTAATACAATAGCTGCATAAATATTAAAACACCCCAACAAATCAAATATTCATAAATCAGTACCATGTAATAAAGTGGCAACATCTTAAAACAACCAATTACATTGCAACTAGGTACCTCCACTCCATTTTTGATACCTAAGTTTTAAATTGAATTTTTGAAAATAAAAACTTTTTTTGAGATTTTCATTTTAGTTTAATTGAAAGCTAAATGATTAAATTTACTATTTATTCTTCTGATTATCTACAACAAATTGTTAATCTTAACACCTCCACAACAATATAAATTTTTGTGTGGTGAGATGTGTTTTCTGCTACAAGACTGTGTACCAAAGAACTTGACTCTTGAAGATTGTGTACCAAATAACGCCAATGTATATTTACATTGTTAGTTATTCATTCAAGAGCAGCAATTTGACATATTCTTCAGACTAAAATATCAATTAAAATTGGCACAACCATTCAAGAAAATAAAATTGTCTTTAAAAAAATAAAAGTAAAATTTACATGCATTTTTACAAAGAATAATTGAATCTCAGTTTGAGAGACAATCTTGCATTTTGTGTGACTGTTGACAAGATCTGAACTTTGGCCAAGCCATGTATTTGACCTTGGATCACCAGGAGCAGCCACATCAGTGAGGAGGCATTTCTTTTACCGTTGGTGTTTGGTGGTCTCAAGGATGTTTAGATGTTGAAATTCCACAAAAAATGTGATCGCTTTTTTAGCAAGTATCCGCACCATTTCTTGTCAACTTCAAACCCATACTTCCAACATGGACACCAATGCAAGCCAGAGGCTATGCTATCATGGTGCTTGTTATATCATTATGTTCCTAGTTAAAGATAACATCTTTAACATTCAGGAAAATTATTTCTTTTTTTTTACATTTGAAGGGGGACATGCCCACCATTCCTTATTTAGAGACACTAGTGTTATCTTGTTTATAAACAGAATTCTATGAAGTTATTTGCTAACAGCCAGCCTACCAAGAACCAGGGGATCACTGCAAGTGTCCCCTAATGTTCGCTTTGTGGTCCAACCGTTTTTCTACTTTACATAAGTGATCTAAGAGTATACACTGATCATTTGTGAATATCTATGCTGATGCTACAGTGGTGTATGGGTTGCACCTCCAAAACCAAGTGGTGTATGGGTTGCACCTCCAAAACCAAGTGGTGTATGGGTTGCACCTCCAAAACCAAGTGGTGTATGGGTTGCACCTCCAAAACCAAGTGGTGTATGGGTTGCACCTCCAAAACCAAGTGGTGTATGGGTTGCACCTCCAAAACCAAGTGACTTCTTCGTTGATCTAGCTCTAACAGCACAGTGGCTGGTCACAAGCATTGAAAACCAAAATAGTGACATTTCGTCATCACCAAGGTGACTCAGAACTTCCACTAATTGCTATGAATGGTTGTTCTCTCAGGAAGGTCCTATGTCTTCAGTGACTGAAACTTAATCAAAACTCAGACCTCAAGTAGAACTCGTACATACAATCCATTGCTAAAGATGCTATAGAAATGGTCAGTAAATACTTCTCCTGTTATTCTCTACCTTTACAAGAGCCAGATCTGATCAAAAATGGGGTCCTGTTGTCATATATGGTCAGAAGTTATCCAGTTTTTATGTTTGGCTTGAGAACCCAAAAGTGTCTCCACATCCTTGTTTTATTTTCCACACTTAAGTCTCTTCTTCACAGACAAAATGTCACAAGCCTTTTGTTGTGCTATCGTTATTTCCATAAAAATGTTCAGGCAAACTACATTTCTTAGTTTCACCATTTCTAACCTTCATAGGTAAGGCCTGCCATGCCATGCAGATTGTAGTGAATTACTCTCATTCACTTTGTATTCCATTAGTGAGATGCAAGTTCCACTTGAGCATTTTCTTCTCATAAACTGTTTCTTTATGGAAACAACTCCCAAGAGGATGCCCCCAGATCATTACACTCTTAAACTGTTCATCATGGGTTATCTTCTCCACATATCCCCATAAACTCTCCCTCTCATTCTGTAATCTAACTCAAATGGCTATTGTTCCTTGAACAGGGGGAACATCACTGTAAATGCATTTTCATATACATTTTGATATTTAGAATAGTTTCTTAAGAAAAAGATGCCTGAATCCCTTATAAGGAAGGAAAAATTCTGCTCACTTCTTTTCATCTTATCAATATAACATAAAATTTTTGTTGTTTTATGCTTTAATAGATAATATTTTGTTTAAAATAATATATTTTCAAACAAAATATCCACATTCTACACTAAATGTAGAAACTGGATAAGATAACATTGTCAAATTACAGTGAGTGCAAAATTGTTAATTTAGATTTTGTATAAATTTCTTTCATCTGAGATGTTGTAATTACTGTAAGTGGTGTTTTTTAAAAGTTTGGAGAACTTAAAGCTTGTAATGGCTTCCTCCAAGAAGAAAGAGAAAAAAATTGATCAAAAACAAAGTTCTTTTTCCTGATGGAGTGATTTCAAGAGATCTGTGAAATGTCTGATGAGATGCTGGGTAAGCTGACAGGTGAACAGATTGATGAATCTGTTGAAATTTTTCAATTGATATATTTCCATTCTTGTATACATCTCCATTTATTTTTTTAGTTTTTTTTCTTATGCTCTCTTTACCCTAAACTGAAGTGGACTAATTTTTTCTGATCATATCAATGTTATGGTGAAACAATAATTTTCAATCTCAAATTATAGAATTAAGCACCTCAGTTTTTCAAAACTCATTATTTGTCACTGAAGTTCTTTGTAGCTCCTTTGTAATAAAGTATAACGTCTAGTACCAGGGCATGCTCCCTCCTGAATTGTACCTGCATGCTACATTGAAGAGTAAAGTTTGAGATATTTTCTGATTCCTGTAGTGTGTCTTTGTTACAGAGGTATGGTCAGATAAACCATTTTTTTTGTCTCTGCTTACATATGGATGTAGCAGTTATATGCACAAAAGGTAGGATGGGCAAAACTGTTGCATTCACTTTCATGCAAATGCTCTTGGAAAGGGTATAAATTTACCATTTTTTTTTTGTCATTTTGAATCACACTAAATCACACACACAAAATTGAAATCAAAACTACATGATCACTGTCAGCTTTACAATTTAAACAATTCTCAGACTGATGCTTGTTTAAACTGCCATGCAATATTGATTTCTATAACCACATTCCTGGGTATGATGAGAAACTATATCCGTTAGCAAGGCCTCTGATCAGGAAGTTGGAGGTTTAGAGGAGTATGGAACCACCTTTTAATTGTTGTTGTTTCCAGGTCTACCCTGACCCAAAGTGGTAACACTTGTTAAAATCCCAGTTATGGGCAAATAGCGAATCCTCTAAACAGGGGTCATTTTAAAAAAAATGTTAGACTGGGTAAAAGTTTTTTAGCTTGGGATAGCAACTTAGCTAAGAGAAGGATATCTCTGATATAAAAACCTCTACACCTACTCTGTGTAGAATAGGGTAGATATTTAGATAATCTTTTTAGATAATCTTTCTAGAGAGGGTGTCTCAATAAAAGAAGGTCTGGGGTATGATGGTAAACTGCATCTATTGGGAGGTTGTGAGACGCATAGAGCCTCCTCTTAATTGCTGTTGTTCCCAGGTCAACCCTGACCCGGAGTGGTAGCACCTGTTAGGGTCCCAGTTATGGGCAAATAGCTAACCCCCAAACTGGGGTCAAAACACTATGAAAGTATAAAAATAGACTTTTATAGAAAAATATACATTTTTGAAAGAAAAATATTACCAACAATACACTTTAGAAGGAAAAAAATTATTGCCATAACAAATTTTTGAAGGCTCAAAATTATTGCCAGCACTACATTTTTGAATACAAAACTAAAAAGATATCTTCAGTTTTCTAAAATAATAAAAATAAAAAATAAATTTTTCTTCTAAATCTGACTGAATTAATTTTCTCACTATAACCGAACATTAAAAAAAGAAAAAAACCTTAAAGTCCCACCTTTTTGGCATTAAATAATCCACAGAAGTTGATTTGTCAGTAAACAAAACTCAAACTCAATAAAAAAAACTAAGTTTCCTATCTTCTAAGATGGTTGGTGTTTGTAAGGGCATGCAGCTGTAAAACTTGCTTCATGATGGTTCAATTATGAAGCCATCAAGAAAACCCCATCCAAATGACACTAGCATGGAAATGGACTTTAATAATAATGGTGATGATGCTTGACATTGTTTATATTTATCAAAGCTCTATCCTTGATATTGAGCACTCTTCCTCTATCAATATCCTCCTCCTCCTCAGTACACTTAGATTACTGTAGCATCTCACAACTTTATCACACTATGATTTACCTTTTGTGTTATTTTTAACAAATGGGATTATGAGTTACCAGCTCCATTCCCAACTAATTTTAAATTCTGCATGGAACCATCTTTTAATTGCTGTTGTTCCCAGCTTCACCCAGACACAGGGTGACAGCACATGTTAGGGTTCCAGCTATGGCCAAATATTAAATCCTCAAACAAAAATCAAAATACTCTAAAAGTATTAAAATACATTTTTATAGTAAAAATATAAGCAATAAATTTTTATGAGTGAAAAAAATACCAAATTAAACGATACTAAAATTGCCAGCAATGCATTTCTAAGGCAGTGAGAAACAATAGATTAAATATTTTTTCTGCAAAGCAGAGTGAGCACCAATAAAACATTTTTTTCTGCAAAGCAGAGTGAGCACCGATAAAACATTTTTTTTCTGCAAAGCAGAGTGAGCACCGATAAAACATTTTTTTTCTGCAAAGCAGAGTGAGCACCGATAAAACATTTTTTTTCTGCAAAGCAGAGTGAGCACCGATAAAACATTTTTTTTCTGCAAAGCAGAGTGAGCACCGATAAAACATTTTTTTTCTGCAAAGCAGAGTGAGCACCGATAAAACATTTTTTTTCTGCAAAGCAGAGTGAGCACCGAAAATTTTTTTTAAAACATTTTTTTTCTGCAAAGCAGAGTGAGCACCGATAAAACATTTTTTTTCTGCAAAGCAGAGTGAGCACCGATAAAACATTTTTTTTCTGCAAAGCAGAGTGAGCACCGATAAAACATTTTTTTTCTGCAAAGCAGAGTGAGCACCGATAAAACATTTTTTTTCTGCAAAGCAGAGTGAGCACCGATAAAACATTTTTTTTCTGCAAAGCAGAGTGAGCACCGATAAAACATTTTTTTTCTGCAAAGCAGAGTGAGCACCGATAAAACATTTTTTTTCTGCAAAGCAGAGTGAGCACCGATAAAACATTTTTTTTCTGCAAAGCAGAGTGAGCACCGATAAAACATTTTTTTTCTGCAAAGCAGAGTGAGCACCGATAAAACATTTTTTTTCTGCAAAGCAGAGTGAGCACCGATAAAACATTTTTTTGTAAAGAAGAGTGAGCAACAATAAATATTGAGAAGCAAGTTTTCACTTCTCATTTGATTTTGTAAAATTATTTGGTTTTAAAAATATAACTAATTATTATTGCTTGAATTAATTATAAAGTTTGAACTTTTATACTTTTATCTTGGCATGTAATAAACCACATGTGGTTGATATTCTGCTAAAGAAAAAAATACTCTGTTTAGCTGTTTTTCAATCTAGACCAGAGAGTCCATAATATGCTGATTCTTACTTTGTACTTCCTGCATGTGAGACAGAAGAGACGAATTCATGTTTCCCAAGAGTATTTGTGTACAAATCAATGTAATAAATTCTCAATTGGAATTTGAAATCTGTATGCTAATTTCACTTCCCATGCCAATCACAATTCTTCACACATCCTCACCATAAATACTACAAACTTTAAACATTTTATTTATATATACAAAGTCTGCAATTAATGCTATAATTTTGTCTATATTTCTAAAATGAGGTAGCATTTACATTATTCGGACTATTGTCCTCATCTTTGTTGCCATTTGTATGACGTTTCGGCCATTGTACGCTCCAGCCTTCGTCAAGTGCTAGGAATTTTGAACGGAACCCTTTATTACATTCACTGGGTATATGAACTCTATTTCTTTGCTTAGAGCCTCTCCTGGTAGTTGTAAGTTATCTCCCTCTAAACCTGTAAGTTACTTGTTCACCACTGCTGTAGCCTGGTATTGAACTCACAACTTTTTGGGTCAAGTCACAGGAACTAACCAACGTCTATATCCATTGGGCCATGTGTCCTTTAGTTCATATACCCCAGTAACTGTATTAAAGGGTTCGATTCAAAATTCCTAACACCTGAAGAAGACTAGCATACAACAGCCAAAACGTCATACAAATGGCAACAAAGATGAGGACAATAGTCTGAATAATGTAAATGCAATAATTTTGTTTGTGATATTTGTAGCTTCAAACTTAATTTTTTTAAAATTTATGATGTGATTTTTATTTTATTTCTTAATAACTTTTGACTTATCTTTTTTCTCAATATTGTCAGTTGACATATAATCCAATTTAAAATAAGCAATATTAAGGAAGAAAAATGGTTCTGACAAGATGTGATCTTATATCCCATATTCATAGATTTCATTTTGCATTATAGACATTGCATTGCCATCTTTCTATGAATTCATTCTTAAAGAATCCAACTTATATCTATTTAATGCAAAGAATACATAAAGATTCAACCATAAAAATTAGAAAGTTGTGACACTCCACTGCACTGACCAAATTGCACAAAGGTGTAGATGTATATATATATATATATATACACACACACAATTATGAATGCTGTCCAATACCCTCTTTTCTATCTTTTTTCTCTTCACTGCTAACTGGTTCTTACTAGACAACATCTCAAAAGAATATAGACAAGTCCATTTCCTCTCATCCATTTGCTGATATATGTTCAGAGACTTGGCTGGAAGTGGCTGAAAAACTCTGTCGCAGATCTTGCTGGTGTCCTTACCATGAACTTTTCAATTACTGAATCTCTCATGCAAGTGGTAGATTTCTCCATGCCTTTCCCCAAAAACCCTAATGGCTGCAGCTCACTGCTAGATCTGTTTTGCTTTTATATTTGACTCTTGCCATGCTTCTTTGCTCTCTTGGCAACTCTGATCATGCTGCTGTTTTTATTAATATCTCTCTCCACTTCCTCTCCCCCTAGAAGAATCTCTTACTGCTACCAAAGAGCAGACTGAGAGTTGTTCCACAATTTTATTTTGTGTGACATCTTTTTAAACAAAGCTTTTAGTTTCCCTGCTAAAGATTGTGCATCTGAGGCCTCTTTTTTGAGTTAAAGCTGGCATCAATGCTTTCATTGCAGCCAGGAGGTTCTGGCTTAAATCCTGCTTGTACCCCTGGTTCCCCCCCACTGCTTGCTCAGCCACCATTGCTCACAGGAATCACTTCTTTTGGCTTTATTGAAGCCTTGCGTTTGACCATAATAGGTGCCTTTTTGTCTCAGCTCATTATGAGTGCAAGAGGGTCCTAAATGATATTAAGCAGTTGTTTGCTGACAGAATGAAGCAATGTATAGCATCTCACAAGTTCAGGTCCAAAGACTACTGGTGGCTCTGCAGAAGTGTGTTAAGCACCAGCAAGCCTTCCATCACTCCTTTAATCAATAAATTTGAGGTCCTCATATCTTCACTAGCCAAGGCCAACTGCTTTGCTCGCAGATTCTCCTCCAACTCCACATTTGTTTTGTCTGGAGTATTCACACCTGACTTCCCATCTAGAACTGTGAATTAACTAAGTGATGTTTACATTACCCCTTCACTGATCTAAAAAATAAATACAAAACTTGAACTCAATGACGTGAACAGAGGTGATGGAATCCCAGTCATCATCTTGAAGAAATGCGCCCCTGAACTCTGTTCTGTTCTCTCCAAACTCTACAACTACTTCCTCTCTGCTTCTTGCTTTCCTGCTTGTTGTTCTTCTGTGGTTCCTGTCTTTAAGAGCTTTCACAAGCCCTCAGACCTTTCTAACTATTGCCTTTTCAGCCTCCTACTGATTTTTTGGCAAAGTATTCAGTTATTATCAATGCTGAAGTGGTTTAACATATCACAGCCTATTCTCCAACAAACAGAATGGTTTCCGCTTCACCAGTTCTACTGCTGATATGCTAATGACCATCACAGAATACATAGACCAGGCTCTTGATAAGAACAGCAAAGCTCAAGCTGTTGCCTTAGATATCTCCAAAACATTTGACAGTCTAGCATGCTGGCCTTTTGCCCAAGCTACAGGGTTATGGTATAACTGGATACTTGTTTGATTTAATCCAATCATTCCTATCAAATCACATAATGAAGTTTGTATTGAATCAGATTACTTTCAGATCCTATCATAAAAACATGGGTGCCCCTTAAGGCTCTATCCTGAGCCCTATGCCTTTTCTGATCTTCATCAATGATCTCCCTGATATAATCAAATCCCAAGTAGCTATCTATGCTTTTGACACTATCATTTAATCTCACCTTGATAAGAAATTTGCTGAGGCTGAAAAAGGAAACCTCACTGCTGATTTTGAAAAGACCCCTCCCCAATCTGTGTTGGACTGGGATAAGAAATGGCTCTTAAATTTTAATGCTTTTAAAATATGGCTGCTATCCTTTAACCACCGTAGGCAATTTCTGTTGCCCCCCTCACACCATCAGCATGGATCATGCTAGTCTCCCTGAAAGTAATACACTGCACCTCCTTGGCCTAACTCTCTCAGCCAACCTCAAGTGGAACGACTACATTGAATCAGCTAAGTTTGCTGCTAAGAAGGTCAAGTCATTGTGTCAGTTCAGGAAGTTTTTCTCGTCTGAATCCATCTTGCACATATACAAATCTTCCATCTGCCTGTGCAATGAATTTTGGTCAAGTGCCCCTGCTCTTCATTTCAGGGTTCTTGACAAAATCCAAAGGAGAATTCACAATATAACTGATCCTGACCTGGCAGCTTAACTCCAATCACTTTCTCACCAACATGATGTGACTTCCCTATGTCTTTTCTACAAATACTTTCATGGTTTCTGCTCTGACAAGCTTGGTTCTCTGGTGTCCCCTCTGCATGAAATTACTTGAGCTACTAGACTTGCAACTAGGTCCTACCCTTTTACATTGAAAACAATCAAATATAACTGCTATTTCTACTCTAGCATCTTTTCTTGCACTTCCCAGTGTTCACATTCTTCTCTTACCTATTCCCCGAAACCCCCTGTAACTTGTTCCTCTTTCTCTTCACTCTCCTCTTATGCACCCTCCTGTGCACCAGTGACAGTACTGCCTTGCTTGGGGTGAAACGATTATTAAAAAATAAACTCATACGTACAAGAATCCTCACAATTTTTTATATAAAATTATCTATGGTTTTAATTCACAACACGTGTCTTACTAATAAGAATTGGCCCAAACAAAATTGAAAAATACCAGAATTTCTTTTTCTTTGTCCGTTTTTTTTCTTTCAATCCCTGATAAAGCTTTAATAAAAGTGAAACATGTTGAAGTGATATGCATTTCCTATTTGTCCTTTCTTTCATATTAATATGTACTTGGGCAGGAATCTTTCTTTCAAATATCTTTTATTAAATATGTCCAACAAAGATGATTTAATTAATTTTTTATCTTATTGATAAATTACTCTGTATTTATCAAATCAGGAGGAAAAAATAACAGCAAAGACATAAACACCCTTGACAATGGCTATAAACGTGGCTGAAAGCACTTGGGGTGATAAAAATTATGGACAACTTCTATATTCCTTATCTCTAACAAAATTGAAAAATGTTATGATGCTGGAAAAACATAATAAAAAAATTATTTAAATCTTCCTTGTTGGCCATATTTAATGAAAGATACATACATTTTTCCCTTCCCCTCAAACACTTTCACTATCTCTTCAAGTCCCAGGACTTTTACACTTGAAACTCTTATGTTTCACCTCATCCTTTTATGTTAATGTGATATGTAAAGATTTATTTTGTATTTATCAACAATTTGTGAATTTTTTTTTACTTTTTACATAAGGTCAATATACCCCCTAAATCAATTATACCAATATACCCCCTAAATCAATTATACCAATATATGGTGGGAACAGACATTGTTGGAAGATAACAACTGCTCTATAACTAATAACCTTCATAATTTTTTTACCAGATTTCTTTTTGCATATGCTTTGGGTGAAGGTTCTGATGCTTTTTGATGTTTTTATTTAAAAGGGCAAACCTGATTTCAGTTGTTGCTATTTTTTTTTTTTTTATAAAACTTTAAGAAACTTACTGCAGCAATTTAGATATCATTTTATCTAAGTTTTATTTATGGTTTTAATTGCAATAAAATAGCATGAAAGAGGTAAAAATTTAAAAATTTTTATGTCCTTTAATAGTTTCAATGTCGATTTTAATATCTCATTAACTATAAGACCATGAAAAGAAATATATAAAAGCTAGGATTTCCAAAGTGGATAGTGGTGTCTCCTGGGGAACAGTGGAAAGGTCCAGAGAGGCAGTGAGTAAAGGAGGTAGTTAGAAAAATGTGAAAGTGGCATTAAAAACAAGTAATTTTTTTTCTTTTTTATACAAAGACTCAAATTAACATAAGAGTTACACACAAATGCCAGGTTTTATTTCATTTTTGGTGTCCAGACGTTTGTATCTGTTGACATTATCTGAACAGGATGTGCTACACACTAGCTAGATCAGACAATTTCTACAGGGGCTGACACTAATTTTCTAGGTGTAATGATATATTGAAACTTTTTCAATAGCATCCAAGAAAAGCTAAAATGTGAATGCGTCAATACAGTGAGATTTGTTTTCAGTATACCACAAATGAAGTGTTTTCATATGCTTGTTGAAGGGAGGTTCTGGAACTGAGCAACAGGCTGATAGACATAATGACCTCTATTTAAAGTAAATTTAAGTTGTCTATTTCAAACATGGGTCTCCACTAAAAATATCATTTGAAGTCAAAATTGATTATATACAATGGACTCTACTTAAGCATGATTCATCAGGCACAAATTTTGTTTTTTATAAGTAGTCTGCATAAAAAGAACAAAATATTCTTTGTGACTTTACTCTTCATGATGTGGTTAATCATGGCTCTCCCTGTACCCCATACAATCTTTAGTAATGTTTGGCTTTTCACTATCTTGCCTGATCACTGTCCTGTCAACCATTTACACAAGCACATTAGGTAGAATGTGCTACTTTCCTGTCCCTTTGCTTTCAATACATCCTGTGAGCAGTGGCAATTGTGGAACTCTGAAGATGAGAGAAGGGCATGTAAGAACCAAGATTTTTGGGGTTGGGGCAAATTCAAGCAGTGTTTTCATTTTTGTACTGCACCACTATCATATGCACAACTTAGGAATGAGTTTGTGTGTGTGTGTTACTTCACTAAATTAAACAGGATAAAGTTTCATTCATTGTAGTGGAATTCTCATCTATGCCCTCTTTTCCACTCTCAAACTGTTGGAATACAAGAGAGGTTAATTTCAAAACAAAATCAAATGGGTAATACTAATGTCAATATTAGCAACATAGTGTGATCGCTCTGATTTTTCCTTCTACAAAACTCTGTATGTGTCTTTAAAAACCTAAATGAAAAAAAGAAAACACAGCGAGATAAGTGCTGAAGATCAAGTCTTATTAAAATCAGAGACTGATCATTTTAATAAAATTTTTTAAGCCTATAAAAGTGGAGGGGGTGCAACCGAGAGGCCAGCAAAAATTCTGATCCCTCCTCCTCCTGTAGAATTGCCACTGCCTTATATGCCCTAGAAATTGCAGCCATCTTTTCTTTTTTTTTTGTTTTATTCTAAGTATAAAAGAAAGCAATGGCAACCTACTGCTGGATAATCTTCTGCCCAGTCAGTCATGTCTCTTTTGAGACATGATCGCCCAAGCGCGTTTCACATATGGAACTTAACTGACTGACTGATAAATATTCTTTTCACTTCCATTTTCTTTAAAACTTTGTTGTTGCTCTCATATTCTAGGTATGGTATTCTCAGCATCCTTCTATAGAACTACATTTCTGTTACTTCAAGTCTCTTCTTCATCTGTGAGGACAATTTTTAAAAACTTGCAGCCTAATTTCACTAATAGTCTTGCTTTAGAAGATAATCTATATCTTAAAGATCTGTTCATTTATTCAAATATGGAAAAATATATAAAAAGACTATGTCAAATTAAACCCTATTAGAATCACACTGATAAATTAGTCCTACATTATAAGCTACAGTTGTTTAAGAAGAATCCATTGAATATATTCGTATAGACACGCTGAAGTCCACCGAACATATTCGCATAGACACGCGAAAGTCCACTGAATATATTCGCATAGACACGCGGAAGTCCACTGAATATATTCGCATAGACACGCGGAAGTCCACTGAATATATTCGCATAGACACGCGGAAGTCCACTGAATATATTCGCATAGACACGCGGAAGTCCACTGAATATATTCGCGTAGACACGCGGAAGTCCATTGAATATATTCGCATAGACACGCGGAAGTCCACCGAACATATTCGTATAGACACGCGGAAGTCCACCGAATATATTCGTACAGAGACAGACGCGGAAGTCCACCGAATATATTCGTACAGACACGCGGAAGTCCACCGAATATATTCGCATAGACACGCGGGTCCATCAGAAATATATTCGCATAGACACGCGAAGTCCACTGAATATATTCGCATAGACACGCGGAAGTCCACTGAATATATTCGCATAGACACGCGGAAGTCCACTGAATATATCTTCGTACAGATGCGAAGTCCATCGAATATATTCTGCAGACGCGGAAGTCCACTGAAGAGCATTCGTACAGACACGCGGAGTCTGTTCAAATATATTCCCACAGACACGCGGAAGTCCACTGAACATATTCGCATAGACACGCGGAAGGTCCACTGAATATATTCGCATAGACACGCGGAAGTCCACTGAATATATTCGCATAGACACGCGGAAGTCCATCAATATATTCGCATAGACACGCGGAAGTCCACCGAATATATTCGCATAGACACGCGGGAAGTCCACCGAATATATTCGCACAGACACGCGGAAGTCCACCGAATATATTCGCATAGACACGCGGAAGTCCACCGAATATATTCTCGTACAGACACGCGGAAGTCCACCGAATATATTCGTACAGACACGCGGAAGTCCACCGAATATATTCGCATAGACACGCGGAAGTCCACTGAATATATTCGCATAGAGCACGCGGAAGTCCACTGAATATATTCGCATAGACACGCGGAAGTCCACTGAATATATTCGTATAGACGCGGAAGTCCACCGAATATATTCGCATAGACACGCGGAAGTCCACTGAATATATTCGCACAGACATCGCGGAAGTCCACCGAATATATTCGCATAGACACGCGGTATCCACCGAATATATTCGTATAGACACGCGGAAGTCCACTGAATATATTCAGACACGCGGAAGTCCACTGAATATATTCGTACAGACACGCGGAAGTCCAACAACATATTCGCATAGACACGGTCCACTGAATATATTCGCATTGTTGAAGTTCATTGATAAATAACATATCTACCTTCAAACATAATCTGCAAAAAGAGAGTGGAATTTATTTCAAACCCATGTTTGTGGAAGAAATATGCAGTGTTCAGATAAAGTCTTTGTCTATATTTCTGAGATGAGGTAGTATTTACAGTATTAGGATTATTGTCTTTATCTTTGAGGCCATTTGTACAATGTTTCGGCCATTGTACACTCCATCCTTCTTCAGGTGCTAGGAATTTTGAAACAAACCCTTTATCACAATTACTGGAGTATATCATTCTTATACCTTGCATAGTAGTAATGCCACAATTATAAATCATGAGTTATCTCCCTCTAACCCTGCAAGTTACTTGTTCATTACTGCTGTAGCCTGGTATTGAACTCACAACTCTAAGTGTCAAGTCAGGAACTAACCAACTTCTATATCCACTGGGCCAGTGATGAAGTCTTTCATGATTTATTCAGAGCAAGGTGACAAGGAAATATTTATTGCTATAATTTATATAATCTCAGTTGGTTTTTGTATGCTTGTATAGATATTTTAATGTTTCTGAATAAAGGCATGAGGAGGCATGTTTGAAAGAAACCTGTCGATACTTAAATAAAAAGCATACAAAAATTTGACCAAACTTGATAGTATCATGGAAGTAAATCATCAAATTAACAAAATTTTTGCACATGAAAAAATCATTACATGATCAGATCACAACATGTAATTCAGTCAGGAGATATAAATAACCCTCCTACGTACACTTTTTCCAGACTAAGTGTGATTTACCAAATGTTGAAGAGGGTTATTTTTCTTATGTGAGTGAGCATAATGATGGTACTGTGGACTGTTTACTCAAAATGGAGATAAGAATGTAATTGCAACTAATCTACATTTAACATTTTGTGTTAGAAAAAGTAAAGTGGAAGGATAGGAATAAAAGTAAATTTTTTTTTTTTTTTTTTTTTTTTTTTTAATACCCTTATTCAAGTATACGTGTTTGTGTGTAAAATTTTAATTGAAGATCTTGAGGCTGACATGTTAGAAGAGCTCTGTTTTAGTTTGGTAGAGCCATCAGCCTTTCATATGCAATATTGGGTTTTAAGTACCATTTCTGGTTTAACTAAAAGCAGTTGCTGCAATTTTTTTCTCAATTCAATAACAAGTGTAAAGAAATTAATGAAATTCAACAAGGTAATGTGTAATGTTTGTTTTTATATAACATTCAAAAGAGAGAGAAAATAAGTATGCAGGCAAAAGAGACCTTACAAGTTAGGAATTATGTCGGTGATGCATACATGTGTTAGAAAAAGTTTAGTTATTAAGAAGAAAGTTATACCCATATCCGGGGAGGTCCCAGTTGGCATTGCCATTTCTACTGCATGCTAGAAGAAGAAAAAAAAAAGAGAGATAAAAATATGAAGACAGTCTTCTGTTTTTATAGGTGCTTGGCAGAGCTCTCTGATGAGTATTGAGGCTGTGTGGGGCTAACCCTCATTTGTGTACTATGTGACACATGGTTTGCTAGGGGCTATGAAAACCCCTAAAAAAATGGTATATCTTAAGGGTTGCTGTGGATAAAGAGAAAAAATGCTTAAATGCCTTTTTTTTTCTTTTTTTAAATACTGTTTATTTGGCAATGCCATTTAGCAGGTGTTAAAGTTACTTGTCAAATAAGCAGATTAGCCAACAGGGCAACAACCTGTAGTGGTTAGTCAGCCACCAAAATGTATGCCATCGAACCACAGTATGAACAAGGACTTAAGACACTTTCCTGTCTGGTAAAATTTAGATAAGCATTATTTTTTTCTGTTATTATTATATAAATATCTGTTTCATTATTTGTTTTTGTTCACAAATTTTTCTCTAATAAATGAAAACCAAAAAAGAAAAATGTAAAAAAGACTCACTCACTGAATTTTATTATGAGTTCATTATTAACTTACTCATTGTACACACCATTATATAATCCTTAATTAATGCATATTAAAAATACAGATACATGTAGAAAAAATTTAAAACTTTGACATTGATATTCAGAGAACTTTTAAAGATGACTTTGTTACTTATTTTAGTGCATCATTTTACTTACAATTGTTGCCATGTGACATAAACAATAGTTGACGCATCATTTAACTCTTAAGCATTCAATACACTCAAACCCAACCCCATAAATATAGGCTCTCAAAGTTTCACAAATTATGCAACTTCCTGTTTTATTTGTGATGATGTCATCATGACAGAGTGTATATGGCATGGATTACAGCAGGTTGAATATTGAGAGCCAATATTTAAGTGGGTGGGTTGAATGTTAAAGGGTTAGACAAATCAGATGCAAATAAAGTTGTTTTTTATAGGCCT
>JBBBDQ010000131.1:3212500-3292500 GCA_037127315.1 Ascarosepion bandense | reverse complement strand
TGTGTGTGTGTATATATATATATGTTTGTATACATATATATATATGCATACATATGTGTGTATATATATATATGTTTGTATGCATATATATATGCATACATATGTGTGTATATATATATATGTTTGTATACATATATATATGCATACATATGTGTGTATATATATATATGTTTGTATACATATATATATGCATACATATGTGTGTATATATATATATGTTTGTATACATATATATATGCATACATATGTGTGTATATATATATATGTATGTATACATATATATATGCATACATATGTGTGTATATATATATGTATGTATACATATATATATGCATACATATGTGTGTATATATATATGTCTGTATAAATATATGTATGCATACATATGTCTGTATATGTATATATGTGTTTGTATGCATATATGTATACATACATGTGTGTGTATATATATATGAATATATATATATATGTTTGTATACATATATGTATATATATACATGTTTGTAAACATATATGTATGCATACATATGTATATATATATATGTTTTATACATACATGTATGCATACATATGTGTATGTATATATGTATGCATATATATATGATTGTGCATATATATGTATGCATATATATATGATTGTGCATATATATATGCATATATATATGATTGTGTCTATATATATATGCATATATATATGATTGATTGTGTCTATATATGTATGCATATATATCTATGATTGTGGCTATATATATATGTATGCATATATATCTATGATTGTGGCTATATATATATTGTATGCATATATATCTATGATTGTGGCTATATATATATGTATGCATATATATCTATGATTGTGGCTATATATATATATATATGCATATATATATGATTGTGTATATATATGTATACAAAAATGCATGTGTGTGTCTATATATATATATATATATATATATATATAATTGTTAATCACATAGATTTTGTCATAATTAAATTAGACTAGTACACTGTTGTATTCAATATTGTTCAATACAATTATATTATAGAATTTTTTTAATATTTTTACAACCATAGATGAAAACGTTAAAAGTTTTCTAATTTTGAAAATTGCGCATTCTTATAATATCCCTGTTACGTGAATGTTTTTAAAAATATCAATGGTTAAATCAGTTAAATTGCCAGAAGACACTTGATTGTAGAAACCTGGGTTGTGTAATAACTTGTTCAAAAATGAAATATATTTATCTTTGTTGCTGTATAAACCACAGTGGGCTTTTTGGTTGTTGAACTAACACAAGTGTGCCTGAGCATGCATCTACAATAGGGAATATCTAGCTGCCCTGGTAGATGATTATCCTTGGATATGAGTTGATATGTGTATATATGCATGCACACCTGCTTCTTATGTTTCTAAAACTTCCCTTACGTTCTTTCTGACATTTTGTTTATATTGACAAAACCCTTAAAGGAAACTCTTTTATTCTTTTTTATTATTATCAGTTACTTATTTTTTTCAACTCTTCACTTTTTATATTCTATGCTACTGTTTTATTTCAGTTTTAACTTTTGATATATCTTGTCTTCTTTTGAAAAAAAATTCATGCATTTTGTGTATTTTCAATTATGTTAATATTTAATTACCTTCCACCCCACTATCTTCTTATTTGATGACTTTCTTTATTTTTTGTTTATTTTTTAAAATCTCCTCACATACATATATAACCAAGTAAATTAACAAAATTTCACTACCTGTTGGAGTATTAAACACCAATACTTTATAGCTATCACTTGCAATATGCTGTTATTATTATAATAATATTAATAACTATATATCTATGCTGTACTTTTATACTGAGCACTTTCTTTTTAAATGTAAATATTTTATTGTGGAATGTACTTCCATTAGTATTAACCACTTGCATGTGTATATGTATATATATATTTGATAACTCTACTGACAGACAAATAAAACATCTACTATTATATTTTGGGTAAATATCATAGGTTTATAAATATATCAAATGTGACTATTTTTATATTGTACCTTAGTGATAATTTAATCATCGCACATAATATTTCTAACGATTTTGAACTAAAAAGATCCAATGTGTCATATAAAAATAGCCTGAATTGATTGGCTAATATATTTAAATATTTTAAAGATGTCTGGGCACATGTTACGCCTAGTTTTTTGGAGCCTATCATGTGAATGCATTGGCTAGTTAAGCATGTTCTCATTCATTCAGAAATTGAGACAAGGAAACACAACAATCCACGACAGTCACAATGTAGCAGTAAACAATCACACCTGTCCTGACAACAAACATTCGCATTCTCTCACCTTCTTATGTTTTTTTAATTTCTCTTTGTTCCACAAAAATGAAAGAAACAAACTCATTACACAAATCTCTTCCAATACTCAATTTTTTAGTCTAAAGTTAGTATTTCATTTGCTGAATTGGTGTTGATAAAATATTCTCTCTTTATTGAATCCAAGATCTTTGACTGTGATACAAATCTATGAATCTCAACTATTGACAAACTCCATCAGCATGACTCCTAAACTAACTCAAGAACATTTTATAAATACAATCAATGAGAGACAACTATTCTAAATTAAAATGTAAGTTGAACAAATTATTTCTAACAATTTTCTAACCAAAGAAACTGTTTAATCTCTATACAAACGTTCAAAAACCTTTACAATTTGAGTGGTAATTACTCACTTACTTTTGACACTTAAGATCTTTAATATAACATCTTCAAATATTTCCACTGTTCACTACAAATATGTAGCCTTTATTAAAAGTTATAAACTAGTTTAATATAACATTTTTTTGTCTTTTGTGATTAAGTAAAAATAGTAGCGAGTTAAAGTGTATACTTCTGTACTAACAACTTACACAATATGCATATATTATAAATGTATTTTGTATGCTTTATGTGCACTCCTTTGACTTTTCATAATATATGTATCTACTAATTCTTATTAAATATCTTTGAAGACTGATAATGTCTATACAGGAAAACGTTTCTTCACAGATTCCTGCTGCTATCAGCTCTTCCAATTGGCCTGACAAATTTTCCTTCTTTTTTTTTCTCTCTCTCTCTGAATTGTACATAATTCTTCCTATTAATGCACAACTAATGAAAGATTTTTCTCATGGTCCTGTTTTTTTCTTTCCTCTTGAATCTCTTCTAAATCTCCCTTTCACCCAGTATGAGATTTTTTTTTATTCTCTGAGTAAATATGTAGACAATATTTTTAAATTGGGAGTTTATCTACCATGGTTTGAACATGCTAGCAATGATGAGGTTTTGGAGAGAATGGAAACTTATACTTTACTACTCAGGAAAAGACAGCTGAAGTTTTTGGGACATGTAAGGCTTGGAGAATCTAATATTCACAGGACAGTGTGACAGGGAAAAACAATGCATGCCATACTTGATGGTCTTTGGCAAATGGATGGTGGAGCAGAATTTGGAAGAAGTAACAGGAGAAAGGGTGTTTGAAGCTACAAGAGATAGGGAGATGTGGAGGGCTGTGATTGACTACGTCCTGGGTGGAGCACATAGAAAAAATAGTTTGTGCACAGAATAAAGTGATATGTATTTTCAATAACTAAACTATGATAATGAATAAAATTCTCTCTTAATTGATGTTGAGTATTACAAATTCTAGTAATTTTAACTTTCTTTAAGAAATCTTTTTGAAAATGGATAACTTGTAGAAAATATTTTCTTTTACAATTAAAAATTATACAGAAATTTCTCTGCCATTTGAGCAGGAACTCTTATAGTAATATTCCAAATTTAAGAACCAAAAGTAATTATTACATAAAGATTTCAGGGATATGTCAAATAGCCACACAAAAAGAGGATTCACAAATATATCAAAATGGCAGTTACCCAGAAAAAAAATTACCAAAAATAATATCTAAAATGAGATTAGAAATTTGCAGACATCTTAGGAAATAAATTGTGAGAAATAAATAGTAAATTTTCAAATATTCACCGCTTATTTGAACGAATAAAAAAAAAAAAAATTAGATTTGTATCTCCTGAAAAAAATAAATTTTAGACTTTGCAATGGGCTGTAGTCAGTCAACTGAAAAATACCACCATATCCACACCAAATGATTTACTTTCACTAAAAGACATTAATCATCTCAAGATAAAGACTGACTGCCAACTGAAACTATCTGACAGCTTTCTAATTAAGTGTTTCTATTCCCTGTAAACTATGCGTAATGGCATTTACTAAAATGTCGGAATTTTTTCTATATCAAACATATGTCCATTTCTACAAACATTAGACTTAGCCAGAATAAAAGCCATCTAATGGCTTCTGTTCTTTTTTTTTTCACTAAACTGTTTTAATCTACTCCTTAGCAATTTGCGATGTTATCTCAGTCTGTAAATCTCATGAATGAAATTGTCTTGTAGGTTGATATCTTGCCAATGAATGAATTCATAATGCTTTTCATGTTAGCTGTCCAATATAAAGATACAGGAAATAGTTACTAACAGCAAAATGAGTTAATAATCCTGATAAGAATTAAGTTTCCTATCAATGCAATGATTTTGTACTGGGTCCCTCATTGTGAAGCTATAAACTAAGTTCTCAGAAAATTACTTTTCTGGTAATTTCCAACCTTGTCTACTAGAATGCCCGCTAGGTCTCTTCATGATTTTTGCTCTGAAATGTAATCATAAAAACAGGAATTTTATATTTATATGTATAGAGATAGATTGTATAAAATTACAGAAAACATTTATAGACATAGATGTTGTATTTTGTTTTTTGTTTGTTTTCTCCACATCATTTGTTTGAAATTAGGAAGATGGCATATTGGGAGAGGTGTGTGTGGGGAGATTCCTTCATTTCACCCTGCAAATCATCTTCCTGGTTTAGATAAACCATGTAGACAATACACACACAGAGTTATGCCTATAAATGTTTTCCTGTCATTTTATGGGATCTGTATTTTTACTTTATTTGTTTAAACATTATTTTTGATAGATATTTGTATTTGAGTAGATACTGTTTATTTAAATACTTTCAGCTTGAATAATCAAGAAATCTTGTTAAGAAAATGTGTTCTTCAACAGGATTCAAACCTGCATCCCCTAGAGAAAATCGTCAGTTGATCTGGCATGTCTTAGTCTGCTCAACTTTGCAGTTAGACAAAGCTCGAAATTAAGCCTTCCTGATTTTTTTGTAATATTCATATCTGCTCTGTTTTCATATCCTAATGTAAACAAAGACAATTTATTTTACAAAATGGATTAACTTCAACTTATTTTTAATTTATTTATATAAACATTATTTTTAATGGATACTTGTATTTGAAATACAAGTATCCATTTAAAATAATGTTTAAACAAATCTGTGCGTATGTATGTATATATATATATATATATATATATATATATATATATTGTTACAAGGAGGCATTTATATAGAAAAATAATATTAAGAACGTATAAAAAGTTATAGTACAGGATTCTATTGAGTCCTACTTGTTATTACAAAAAAGTTTTAATTCATGAAGTAGTCAGAAAAATAAGGAAATTAAAAATAGAACGTTTGGAAGATGCTAGAATGTCAGAAAATTCAAGTAAAATCTAGAGAACTCTAAAGGATTCTAGAGTATGCAAATTAGGTGTTAGCTCTATAAAAATAAGTTTTGGGAAGAGTGTAGTCAGTTGTTAACAGGATTTGCTGACATTATCAACTCCGGCTTTGATTCAAGGAATTATATTCAGCCGAAAGTATCTCTAAGAAAAGTTGCCAACCAACTAAAACCTGGAAGAGAACCTCATCGAACTATATGGGTAAATAGATATTTTGACTCTTACATTGACCATACTTAAAATTATTCTTTATATCCACATTTGAGGATTTCTAAAAAGCATAGCACTTAACTACTTTGCTAGCTTAACTGGGTAAAGATACGGACCCTTCCTTCCCCTTCATAACACTTTACCTGCCAGTAGTAAACTCTGTTTTTCTTTTTGAATGCAAAAACTGTATATTTGTAAATATTTTTATTTAATGTTTTGTTAAATTAAATATTTGTATGTGATTTTTAACTCTGAGTTTTGGTCAATCATTTTTTTTTTCTTTTGTTGCACTTAACATGTAACAATATATTTAATTTTTTCTCTGTTCTTTAGAGATCAATGTTCCTTATATACATAAAATTCCTCTGCGTGTTGAATTCTTTTCTTTGGAAACTCTTGAATACACTTTCTTTTTATAGTCTTCATCCTCTTCAGTAACAAACTGTAATTTATTCTCTGACAAACTGGTGGTCAACAGCAACATTTCATCCATTACTATTTTGTAGCTGATAATTACTACACTGCTGTCAATGTCAGACAAAGATCATACATACCAAAATCCATAGCAAAATCTACTGCTAAGAAGATTGGGTCACTATGTCGATCCAGGATGTTTTTTCCACCTGAATCCATCCTGCATATATACAAGTCAACCATCCGTCCGTGCATGGAGTACTTCTGCCATTTATGGTCAGGTGCCCCTGCCATTCTCCTCAGTGTTCTTGACAAGCTCCAAAGGAGAGTCTGTAATGTGATAGGTACTGATCTGGCGACTCAACTGCAGCCACTTCCCCATCGTCGAAATGTGGCCTCCCTTTGTCTCTTCTATAAATAAATGGCTTCTGCTCGGACGAGCTTAAGTCACTGATGCCTCCTCAACAGGTGTTTGCTCGTGCAACCAGACTGGCAACTGGGTCCCACCCATTCACAGTCAGGTTAGCCAAATGTAGACGACAATTCTACTCCTGCAGCTTCCTCTCTCGCACTTCCCGCCTGTGGAACTCGCTCCCGTATTCTTGCTTTCCTGACGGCTACAACCTCCAGAAATTTAAATGCAAAGTCAATACTCATCTACTAACCACTGGAATCTAGCTCTCTCCCCTCCCCTGTATAACCTTCCCTTTCTCTCCACCTATGTATCTGTCATCGCACCTGCTTTCTCAGCTTTCTGTTGTTCCTTTCTAACTAATTTGTACTCCTCACTCTTTTCTAATTAATCTTTTTACATTTATGTAACCCCCTGCACATCAGTGGCGTTTCCGCCTTGCTCGGGGTGAAATGATTAAAAAAAAAAATACATGTTATCATCACAAAAGGGATAATAGCACAATGCTGCATAAGGAAAAATGCATAATAAGGAAAAAAAACATGGAGTGGACTGATTTAAAATCCAACAATTTAATATACAATGAAAAAAAAAAACCAGTTTCTGGTCCCTAGTCATCAGATCTGATAAGGTAATTTAATTTATTGCCACTCTGATTGTAAAAATCTCTATGCATTATCCTTCCACACAGTCTTTCATTCTTACCTGAAGATGGCCAAACATGTTGTTCCTTAAAACAGCTTCACTGATTTTCCCCATCTCTGCTAGTGTCATTATGTAACTTTGCCATTTCAAGCTTTTGATGCTGATCATGTCAAGAACATCCAACTGTTACAGTATGGAAAAGAAGGTGGTTAGAACATTTGCTTTCTGACCACAAGACCTGGGTTCGAATCTCACGGTTGATTTCTCAAGAAGGTGACATCTTGAAATTATTATTCTGGAGCAGGTGATTTCAGCATGTGGCACCTTTGGAAAGTACCTGAAAATTATACTATAGATTAACCCAAGCCTTGTGAGTGAAATTTGGTAGACTGAACTATTTGTGAGCTGTTGATGGTTGAGCTAGCACAAAGTTGCAAGTCATCGTGACAAAGGGTTGAGTGTACTGGCCTTGTTTAGATTGATCATGCCAGACAATATGCTCTCTCCCACAAACCGTAACTACAGTCTGCTCAGCATAGTTGCAGTATAAACGACAGTTGGGCTCTCTGTTGAACAAACAGAAATGTGCCTGAACAGGCATCTGCAATGGGAATTAGTTAACTCTGGTAGAGAGAGGCATCCTTGAATACAAGTGGTCAGTCATACAGTTAATAAATGGTGATATGCTTTTGTTCATTCCTACAGTTTCTTAATTTTTTCTTTTGTTTTTTTTTCATGGCCTTAATTTTTTTTTTTTTAATTTACATTTTTGCCTTTATTTATCCTTGTTTATATTTTATATTTTTCTTTTTTTCTTTCTTCCTTTTTCCACTTTCACTTTTGTCTTTCCTTTAATTGTTCTTTCCCTTTCTATTTTTTCATTACTTTTCTTTTCTCATTGTCCTCCTTTTGCTTTCTCTTCTTTCACGTTTTATTTTTTATTTCTTTTTCTGTCATCCTTCTTTTTCTTAACATTCTATTTTTCTTACCTTTTTTTTTTTTTTTTTGCTTGCCCCAATCTTGAAGATCCATGCGTACTTAACAACCTTGAAACCTTAACTCACGAGGCAAGTTTCTGTATGCAGCACTGGGTGTGGTGTAGCAACTCGATAAGACCTTTTTTGTTCATCATTTTTATTTTTCTCCAATTTTTTTCTTTTTGTTTTCTTTATGTTCTTATTAACACTGTCTATTTTTTTCCTTTTGTTTTCTCTCATTCCTTCTTTTCTGTTATTTTTCTGGCTCCAATTTGCCATTTCAATTTTAAAAATCTCAGATTCATCAAGAAATTAAAGCTAATAGTTGTTTTTTTTCTCTTCACTTCTACTCATTCATTTGTTTATTTTATTTCTAATGTTTTGCCTAATTTTTTGCCTTTAATTATCTGCAATTAAAACAAAATAATGTCTTGCACGAAGAACAAAAGAAAAACTCATTCACAAGTGCAGAACACCAGAAAGACAAGTAAATTGTTTCAGTGAAGAACACACGCAAACAGAATATTCCTTGCCTATAACAAAAACATTTAAAGGTCACTCTGTATTTACAGAGGTTTAGAAACAACACAGTAAATAAGATTCTGGACAACAAAGGCAAAATAAATTTATAGATTATACTTCAATGAGATACCAATATCCAAAGGGGCATTAGGATAGTTAAAGACGTCTTCCAAAGGCTAAGCCAAGTATTAAGAAACAAAAAAATATTTTCGAATTATTATGTAATGTCAGTCCATCCCTATGGCAGTAACTGTTGGATAATCTCCTTATAAATTGAAGAGACTCGAGGTAACAAAAATGTGGTTCTACAGGAGAACATTAAGAATACCATGGACTGAACATGTGTATAGCAAGAAAGTTTTGAGGAAAATGAAAACTAAAAAGATGCCTATGCCTATAATGAGAAAGACAGTTGAAATTTCTAGTACACAGTGAAGAAAGAGGACTTGCAGAATGTGATAGATACAGTACATATTGAAGGCAGGAGGGATGATGGAAAAAAACAGAGTAACCGATATAACAATCTTGTTTAAATGGTTGGCAGAACAATGGTTGAAACTGATAACAAAGAGACAAACCTAATTAAGAAATGCAAATGATAGCATGTTGTGGAGAGCCATGATCTCCAGCTTTCTGAAGGGAAATGCCACATAAAAGAAATTAATCCTGAATCATAATATTTCATTTTAATCCCCACTCAACTGATTTTTTTTATAATTCTTTCTTGAATGAAAGTTTAATGATAAAAAGAAAAATATAGTGGTTCGGCTAGAATGGTGAGTGATTGGTCAGAATATCTTCTGAGCGTGGAATTTTGACAGTGGTGGATTGCCTTTATTTAGGTTTTGGATATAAGACCAAAATGATGTGAAGTTGGAGAGATATGCTAGAATTTTGGAGCATTAGCACACTTTCCACACTCAAGATTCAATTGAAAGAATAAGGCTGCATGTGATGAATGAAAAAAAAAGGAAACTTCTATTGATAGTCTCTGAAATAGCACTGGATCCTAAAGAGCTGACATGAAATGCAACATAAAGGTGGCTAAAATGAGATAATTTTTGCTACTCAAGGCTTAATTACTTTTGTTCGGTGATGTTTTTTTTTTTTTTTTTTTTTAAGTTAAAATAGCTTTGTCTGGCTCAGAAACAGTTTTCAAAATTTTAAAAACAAAAATGTGGCTACTTCAGCACTGAAGCATGATTTGATATTTACAAAGTGTAACTTATTACCATACAGATATTGGTCTAAAAAGTAAATGAAGAATAGAACGATTGCAATGCACTAATATATATATATATATATATATATAATAGTTTAGAACATGTACACTTTGTAGTAGATTGTAATTTCTACATGTTCTAAACTATAACATATAATAAATATTCATAGCTCTATTTCTATTTTACTGTTTTAAATTAATGTTTTGAATGTTGTTAATATTTTCTTCATTCCTTATTCATGTGGAGATATATGTATGTTTCATTTAGAAATTAATTATTTCCGTGACCTAGGTTTCAACCTTACAGTATATTCAAGCAATTTACAATAACTGATTTTACCATTTTCTTCAAATGCTTGAACAAGGATTTTTTTACAAATGTGCAACTGGAATTTTCAAACAACCAAAAAATTTTCAAAATTAGGGATGAGTTATTTAAAAATCTTAAAAATACTCTCATCCATGTTTGTATGATCCTAGTAAGTATTTATGGGTGTGATTACATTTGGACATAATTTCTGATCCTTCATTTAGTAATTTTTTCTTTCTAGGAACAACACAATCGCTAATTTTTCCTCCTGACACAATCTGTATATGTTACCACCATTGTATAGTTTATGTATTTTTATTATGCTCTAATTTACATCTAGGTTTTTTTCATATTTCAAATTTAATTTCAATTTTCACATATGGCTAGCCAGTTTGGTACAATATTTGAAGTTTTCTAGTTTAAATGTAGATTTATGATTATTCCATCTGATTTTAAAACTGTCTTTGGTTGATCCCAAATATGTTTTACTTTGACCATTTATGCCATGTACCTCTGCTTTGTAAATAACAACTTCTGTATTACAAAATTTGTTAAGTAGACATTTGCTTTTGTCCCTACAGTTACACTCCTTGTCAATAATGTTATTTTGTACATTGTTATTTAGGTTTCTGTTTTGTTTTTTTTTAAATTTAATTTTCTAAATGACTAGTACAACTATAACATAATTTGATTGAATTCCTGTTGAAAATTTTACTTAATCCTGTGTTTTTTGGGAAGTTTTTATTGATTAATTTTCAAAAATATTTGTCCTAACTTTGTTTTTACTTCTAAGTTAAACAGTGTATTGGACCAAATAATGTTTCACTTTCTATTATTGTTTTTTATTTGTTTGTTTGGCTAAAGTTTGTATTCTAAAATGTTATGTTTGGATTTTTTTAAGCCATTTTCATAATCTTTTTTCTTTTCATCAAAGATTGCTGAGTTTGACAAATTTTTTGTTAGCCTGTGCTCTATTCCTTCATGGATGTGTTTGATTATGCTTGTTAGATAAATAGATCTTGTGTTTACTTACTTTAAATTTGTGTTTGTTTTTGTATCATGAAGACACTGCCAGTTTGTAAATTAGATTCTAATGTCTAAATATTAGATTACGTTCTTATTTGTTTGAACTGTCTCAAAATCTAGATCTTTAAAGAGTTTTTAAAGTAGTTTTCTCATTCTATCATTCTCTCTTTTGTTGTTGTTATGTTTTTAACATGACAAAATAAAGTGGTTATGGAAAAATGACACACTCACCGAGTATTGGAAATAACTAGGGGTATTTATTATTGTGGAAACATGAGTGCAGCAAACAGTTGTAGATGTTGAACCACCTTGTGTTTATCGAGAGCATGGCAAATCTCAGCCTGCCATGTTTGCTCGCCTCTGCCGGAAGTCCCGTCTCCTTTCTCCCAGCATGCACCTGTTAGCTGGGGACGAACTTCCTTGAATGGTCCAGAGGAGGTAACTTTTGACCCTTTTTTTTTATGGTGACCCTAATAGTTGTCCAGCACTATTGTTGGTTTGTCAACTCTGTATAATCTATGGTTGTCTATGTGGATTATTTCATTATTTTTACTTAGAATGTGCATCTCCATCAATTCTGAAAATTTGGCTCTGTCAAGTGAGTCTTGCGGTGCACCAAATTATATATATATATATCCCTCCTGTCATGCTCATGGAGAGAGAGAAACAATTGCAAGGCAGTATCGGCTCAGTTCATTCATTTTATTACCAGTTATTAAACTTCTTGCTGTTTGTTTGCTCCTTAACAATGTCTTATTTTTTTTTTTTTTTGCAATAATTATGTCCTCAAGTAATGAAGAAAATATATATATATATATATGTTATTAATATATAATAAAATATGTATGTTATTAATATATAATAAACCTCTTAAATATTTTGGCATCATTTTTGACAGCAGGGGTATAAATGTTTGTGTGTGTAAAATATATATATATATATATTGTTTGTGTGTTTAGAGAGAAAGAGGGAGTTATATATTTAGGCAACAATCTTTTTAATAAATGTTAAGTTGAACAAGATCATCAAGGTACTTTTGTTTAATTTAATTGTCTACTTTTAGTAAAATTTATCATGTCTGCAATATCACTTGTACACTATTTATGATAATAGTATAACAAAAATTCTTTGAATGCTTAGCCAAATGTACTTGGTACCAACAAACTTTTAGAGAATTTTTACATTCAGTGACTTAAGAAAACAATAAAAATACCTTGTTATTCTTTTTCAACAAAACACATATATGCACCCCACCACACACATATATATACACATCTACACTGAGATAAAGATTTTGATCCAGGAAGAGATTGTCAGTGATCAGAAATTAAAGTAAGCTTTAGAGATAGATTATGGCTATTATATTTCAGTCAGTTAAGTGCCATATGGGATACACATTTTCAATCTATGGCTGACTAGGCAGAAGATTTCTCACAGTAAGTTGCCATTTCTTTCTGTGGTAGACTGCTTGCCAACCAAGGTATAGAATCCAATCTGCTATTCAACCCATATTTAAAAGGGAGAAGAGATGGATTCATGTTTCCCAAAGCTATGGGTTAAATAACAGGTCAGATTGGATTTATAACCTGGATTGGTAACCAGTCTACTGCAGAAAGTAATGGCAAACTACTGTGTTGAAAATCTGCTTAGTCAATCATGTCTCTTTCAAGACATGATCCCCCAGTGGGTATCACATATGGCACTTAAATGACTTCTGTACACAAATATATATGTAATATATTGCCTTGACCAATAAAAATATATTTCAGCTGTGAATGGTGGCGGTGGAGTTTAACAACAAAGGCTTGAAAAGAAATGACCAACAAAGATATAATTGACATCAAAAGCAGAAAACAAAGTCAATAGCCAGATATGGTTACATGAAATGCAGAAAACACAGGCAATAGCCAACAAAGGTATGATTGACATTTAAGGCAGAAAACATAAGGTGATATTGGAGTTTTGGCTTATATAAGTCTGGGGTTTCTGGTCAAAGTCAGAACAGAAAGAGAGAGAAAACAGAACTCCTGCTGTTTAACGATGTAGCTTGTTTAAACAGATAAAGCAAGGTAGTACGCCTAACAGAGTGCATGCGTGAGAGTTGAAGGTGAGCGGTAATGAAGTCGTTGCAAAGTGAAAAGATATTTTTTACCTCTTTCAGTTATTGAATGATTTTTTGATAATTTCGACTATGGTACTTGATGCATGTGAACAGTTTTCGGTGGTTTGCATAGACATAATCTCAAGTTGAAAGCAGCTAAATGTGTGAGTTCTTTTAACTGAACTTTGGAGTTGGTGATGAGGAAATACACCCAAATTTCAGTATGGTCAGGCCCTTCATTGAAATGTCCTCATACTATCCCTGCTTTGTTAGGAATAACATAAAAAAGTGAGGAAAGCTGCAATAGACAAGTCTCTTATTGGGACTGATTATATAAAGCTTGATGTTGATGATTTGTAGTACTCTAAGAACTATCATAAGAAAATGAAATTGGGCATGTACTGGTGGATATGCTGTAAAATAAGTTCAAAAAAGGCTGTGTGAGGACTGAGGAGTGCCTGTGATAAAATTAGATTAGCTTCTTGCAACAATGCATTTGAAAGTTACAGTCTGTGTAGAAAACATCAAGTCAAATCAATTTAGAGTGTGATGTTTCATTTTTAGACTAAGTTAGTTGAAAGTTAAGAACTGAAAATGATACGACTAATCCTTTAAGCAAACCACATGCCCATTATCAACAGACATCAAACTTTGTAAACATTACAGAACTTTCTTCTAACATGTATGTTCTTAAAAACACAACAAAAAATGAACTTTTGAAATATTACAGAATCTTCTTTTGATGTGTGTGTTCTTAAAAAAACAAAAAGAAAAGAAAAAAAATTAAGTTGAAACATTCTTCTGAAATCTGTTCTTAGAAAACAAAGAAAAAACAAGAAAATTATATAATCAGGTGCATTGTGTGTTTCTTTTTTTTTCAAAAGAGTTTGTCAATGCTACGAAGTTGATAAACTCGCAAAAAAAGTGAAGGATACCTGAAGCAAATCAGTCCTATAGTTGGCAGGAGTAACAACCAGTATGAGACCCAGAGTGGATTGAGTTAGCACTTGAATGAAAGAATAAAGAAAAAGAAAGAATAAAGAACAAAAAGGGATGATAAAAAACAGAGTTAATGTCTAACTGAAAAGGCAGGGGATATCACCATGGCAACAGATGCTGTAAGTCGGTTATGGATCTGAAACATTCAGAAAAATTTGGAAGTTGATAAAAATATGCACAAGATAAATTCTCTTCTGGTTATAAGTTATGTAATCATGCTCCTCAAAATGTTGATTTTCCAAGTGTAGGTTTTATGTGGCATAAGGCCGAAATTATGGAACATCTAGTGAGAATGGAGCTCACTGCTCAGTCATAATTGTTCTAGTGCTAACAATAACACCACATCTTGTTACCCAACGTGTCTTAGAATGTGTAGATGGACAACATACTCATTGGAAGTTTCAGATTTTTTTGTTTTTTCCCCATGCAAATTGCATTCTGGCTATGATTCACTAATATACCTAAATTAATAGGCTAGCTTTACATTTGGGAGAGTATCCCTTTGCACGGAATTAATAAGGAAGAAACAGGCACACAATTACAGGAAGTAAAGAGGTGGGAAGAGTATCATTTTTGATATTGGTACTTTTGTATTACTTTTGTTTGCATGTATTGTTCTGAGTTATTGATTGATTTATTATGTGCTCATGCAGTGTAGTAGCCAGAGAGAGAGAGATGCAATGAACAAATTTTTGAAAATTAAAAAAAAATATTTTTTTTATGTTGGTACATGTATATGCTTTTGTACAGTTGCCTTGGTTGTGTGGGAGTGATGTGGGTAAAAGAGAGATGCACTTAAAATGTTCATATGATCATTTTAAAAATTAGCTAACAAGGAGTAATATATTGACTGACAAAAAGATGATTGACAAAAATATATTTTGGCTGTGGATGGTTATGGCAGAGGGTAGCAACAAATACTTGAAAGGTAATGGCTGAGAAAGATATGATTAATATCAAAAGCAGAAAAAACAGGCAATAGCCAATAAAGATATGATTGACATCAAAGGCAGAAAACACAAGGCAACAACAAAGTCTTGAAAGGTAACAGCAATTGAGTCAATTGAGTGATGTCCTGAGGGAGTTGGGATGTGTAGGAGTTTTGGGTTATATAAGTCAGGGGTTTATGGCCAAAGACAGAAAAGAGAAAAGAAGTCAGAACACAGAACAGAACTTCTGCTGGTTAACAACTCCCTGTCAGCTCCCTTGTATGTGCGTGATTCTCTCTGGTTATCCCCCACTCCACACAACCATCACCGACAATGAATAAAAATATAAATTTATGTTTTATATATACGTGTTCTATTCCTCATTGTCTGTCAAGACAATTGTTATTTTCCAGCTGCAGCAATAATATGACATATAAAATACATGTTGAACTCATTTATTTTGAAAGTTTTCTTCTGCAACCTATAATTTTTCTGTAACAAGTGATAAAATTTGTCTATATTTGTGGATATAGACATTGGTTAGTTTCTGACTTGACTCTTAAGAGTTGTGAGTTTAATACCAAGCTACAGCAGTGGTGAACAAGTAACTTGCAGGATTAGAGGGAGATAACTAATGACTTCCAATCGAGGCTTTATGCAAGGAATGGAATTCATATACTCCAGTGATTGTAATAAAGGGTTCGATTCAAACTTCCTAACACCTGAAGAAGGCCGGATCGTACAATGGCCGAAATATTGTACAAATGGCAATAAAGATGAGGACAATAGTCCAAATAATGTAAATACTGTAAGTGATAACATGTCTGTAAAAAAAAAAAAAAAAAAAAAAATACAATTTTTAAATAATCTCTAATTTCTATTTGTCTATATTTCTGAGATGAGGTATTTACATTATTTACATTGTTCAGACTGTTGTCCTCATCTTTATTGTTATATTGAAAATATTTCAGCTGTTATTGGCTCTGACCTTCTTCTGACTGGAATTTTAAACTGAACCCTTTATTTCGATCATTGTGGTAGATTGTTCTCATTCCATGAGTCATGCCACTTTCAGATGTCTTTGTTATTTCCATTTAACTCTAAGATTTGTTCATTACTACTGTTACCAGGTATTGAACTCACAACTCTTTAGGTCAAGTCACTGGATCCAAACATTTCTTCTCCGTTCAGCTGTGGGACAGATTGGGTTCTATAGCCTTAGTTGGCAACCAGTCTACCGCAGATAGAAATGGCAACTTACTGCAAGAAAATCCTCTGCTTAGTAAGTCATGTATCAAAAGAATTGACCCAACATATATCACATATGGCACTTGACTGACTAAATATGAGAAAGGAGTAGACTTCTTCAGTGTTTGAGTGGTAGTTTCTCATGTGGTCTGTATAAGTTTTTCAGAATTTTTGGCTGTATGATTGAAGAAAATAAGTTGTTAGATGAAAGTCATGTTTTTCGGTTTGATGAAAATTTTCCATGTAGTACGTCAAATTAGGTTCTCAATGTTGAAGTGCTGTGTTTGAAGAAAATACCTTTGTCGTCATTCAATGTTTAAATTTTGTTATGTCTGCCAATCGAAGTAGATTTCAATCATGACTATGCCTGATAGAAAGAATGTCTTACACTATGGCAGTAGATATGAAGAGAATGTCAATTGCCTGTTGCCTGAGACAAAGGGGTTAAAAGGGAATTGTTGTTGTAGTAATGAATTTTTTTTTTTTTTCTGATTCAGTGTTCCATCTTGCATGGTAGATACACTGTTGTGTATATGTGTTTTAGGTAATTGAAATTTGTGATTTCACACTTTATGTTGGGTTTAATCAGAAATTTGTTGAAAGTATACATTTTTGTGCTGACTTGGTATAGTAGACAGAAAAGTTTGTCAAAATTTTTTTAATGGCTCAATTTCAAAAAATACCTAAATGATGTACAGTTAAGTTTGTTCATGGTTGTTTTTGTTTTGTTTTTTTTAAATCAGGAGAAAATATCATGTTGGTCAGTCACCTTTATGTTGTAGGTTACTACGTTTGGTTATAATTAAGTCCCCACTTATGAAGAATCAACACACTGGTATGAGTATATGTACATTGTATAGTAAATATTTATGTTCTCCTGGAACATTTGACTCACAAACAATATTGGCAGACTTATGTGAGTCTGGGTAAAATGAGTTACACAAAACAAGGAATTTGAAACAAACAGCAATTATAAAAGTAACTGAATTTGTAAACACTTGAAATAAAAGGAAAAGACATGGAAATTAGCTATAAGAATGTGCTGTTTGTGTGTGATAGACACATGTGTATGGACATATGTGAGAAAGTTCAAAAGTCATAGGACCAAGGAAGTGAATATGCCCTGTAAGCTGCATTCTTTATCTATATTCAGCTACATCTGAAAACAGTAAGAAAAAAATATGCTTGTCTTTTACAGATTTTAAGGGTGCATCCTAATAAGTGATTTTGGCAAAACCAAGCTATGTTTGAGTAAATATTTAGTCACCATTATGTTGTGAGAATCAACACATTGGATAGTAAATATCTATCACCTCATAGAAATTTTGTTTTGCAAACAATAATGGCAGAGAAAATGTGAGTTCAAGTTACAATGAGTAATAGAGAGCTATATGAAACAAAAAAAAATGCACGTATTATCAAAAGAATTACATGTGACAAAAGAAAAAAAAACTGAAACTTCCTGAGTTAAAAATGTGCTTGTTTTTGCATGTGTGAGTGTGGTGATACCGACCGAACAAAAGCGATGAACCAGATGTGTGCTCTCTCACAACTAAAAGGCAAATGAATAAAAATCGTCGTGCGCATCTGAGTTCGAGTTCGCGCAGATGTTCCGGTTGAAAAATAAAACTTAATCAAAGATCAAACTACCAATTTTGCCCGAAACCAAATACAAGGATGAAATTCGAAAGTTGAGCCAGTTGATCCAAAATGCTGTTATAAAAGCCGTGACAAAAGGCACCCTGAGCAGACAAGAGGAGAAGAGAGTAATTAGTTTCTTCCTTGACTTATGTCAAGCTGCTACTATGCTCACCTTCATCTTCCACACCTGTTCTCAAAGTACTAACTGACCTTTTCTAAGACATTCCACACCAACCAACTCACTGACCTTAGAAATGGCAACTTGAAAATGAACATCCTTTCTTTCCGCTCACCATTACCTTCCATGAACACTTTTACCTCCGTTGAACTTTTATTTCAAGCATTACTTATTTTGTAAAACATTGATTGAAATGTATATATGTATAAATGTTATTTTACACTCAAAAATTGCCTTTCTTGAATTTATGAATTCTAGTGGGCTACCTTCCCACAAGGCCAAATTCCCTTAACATGCTACAGAATCCTACTACCCCTCACTACAAATGAAATAGAAGAGATACCCGCTATATGAGAAAGTACTAAAGGACAAGGCAGAAAATCATGAAAATGAACATGCTTCAGTGGTAGACACTTTTTCCCTATATGCAATTACTGGGATAACCCACAAAGTGACTAATTCATCAATGAACATCGTAATACTTATAATATCAGTATCAATAAGAATTTAATTGGAAATAGAAGCTTTTTTTATGCATAATTTCAAAAGAACATCAGTAAGATGAAATCTTTTAATTTTGTAAATTTATTTAATGCAAAAATAACTATAGAACATGGTGCTCAATTTGGGAACCACTGTTTCTGTTGTCAGATTCATAAAATCTAAGTGTATCACAAAAAAATCCAACCATACACACACCTACACCTTTTCACAAGCCAATTAAAAAAATCTCACACATTCCTACACTAAAAAAAAAGCTTTTCTTCATGAAACAGTTGGCTTGCAAACTTTACTTTTGTGTTGATGTCTTCATAAACAAATTGGATAAATTACTCATTTATTAAGCAATCAGAATTTGCAGAAAAAACCTACAACCAAAGCCCATTTCATATCTGAAACACACAAATAGTGTGAAGTTTTGCTTTTTTACCAGGGAGAACCCAGTTGTCTACTGGACTCCATGTCCAGGAGACATGCATTTGCTTACTCTCTCACTTTCTCTTTTGCACTGCATTTATTAGTTCACTTTCTTCCCTTTTACTTATTTACTTTCACTAAAAAATGATCAAACATCATTTCCATCCTTTTTCTTATTAAGGAAATAACTTTTTGCTGACTTCTCTCTCTCTCTCTCTCTCTCTCTCTCTCTCTCTCTCTCTCTCTCTCTCACAAATTCATTTCATATCATTCAACTGACTTTAAAAAATGAACTCTGAAAATACACATTCAGAAGAGAGACATTTACGCAAACTTTCAACATGTATTTTATCAACAAAACCTGTCATTAAATAAATTTTACCTATTTTATTACAAACAAGTTTTTTTAAATACTTTCTTTTTTTTTTTTTTTTTTCAACGTTGGTGGGCTCGGTTATGTTTGACATAAGGTCATTCATAAACTTTTTTTAGTAGAATAGTAATGTTCAGTGACTTATCTTTTTACATCCAAGTTTAAGTAAATCTGATAATCAGGGATAAACATCAATGATTCAATTATTTAATACCTTTAAAAAACATGAATTTTTAAGTCAGCTAAATTTTGAATTTGTTCTTCCTCTAAAAACGTTATTACGCGAGAATATTCTCGCAAGTTGATTGCATAGTATAAAAAATAGTTCAGTTCAGATCAATAACTTCCGTAGTGAAGCTTTGATTCAGTCAGTTAAGTGCCATACGTGATACACGCTTTGGGCGATCATGTCTCGAAAGAGACATGACTGACTGGGCAGAAGGTTGACATTGCTTTCTGCGGTAGACTGGTTGCTGACCAAGGTTAGAACTCAATCTCTTATTTTAACGCATAACCGGAGGGAAGAGACGGATGAATACCTTTCCCAAGGTTATTTGTGCATATGATATGTGAATGCAAGGAATTCAACTGGAATTCGAGCTCGGCACCCCCCCCCCCCCCCGATTTGTCGTTCCGAGTCGATATCCACTGTACCACAACGCACACCCGAAGCTTTGAATATTCAACAACAAATCAATTGATGTTGGCCTTCTTGTCCTGTTCTGTTAATTGAATTGATTTAAAAATTGACACAAATAGCAAAATATAAAAGAAAATCAAAACTATCTCTTCCCTTTTAAAAGTGACAATCGACGTGAAATGTCATTTGTAACTTATAAATTACTGCAAAACACCAGACCGAAGTATAATTTGATTTAAGCAGAACAGGTTCTCATATAAACACGGGAAGTAACTCGGGATAAATAGATTTTAATTATTTCCCTTAGCAATTAAAAACTCTTTTATCTAGCACAACTATACAATTTTTCTTCAATGTTTCAGTCAGCACATTTTCATTGATATTTGCTTACTCAGTGAAAGATTGTCAAAAAAATAACTGTAGTCATACCTGTTTTCGGTCAAACTAATTAAATTTTTTTATAATTATTTACCAGAGTCTTAGTAATAAAATTATTCATTGCTTTTACTGATTTTATTTTTTTTATCAACACTGCTTTTTTAAATGCGGATAAAATGCAGAATTACACCCTCTGCATGGATATTTATTGATGCTTGAATTTAATTTATGTGGAAGAAAAATTTAAGGAAATTTGGAACCAACTGTAGCCGCGTTTTATCCTTTTTTTCATCTTAAAATATAATTTGAATATTTTTTTTTTTAATTATTTACATTTTTTTTAAAGAGAAAGATAATAAAATCAATTGAAAATTGAGTTTTTAAGTACAATTATTTCCTGAATCAAAAAATAAAAGTAAAACCAGAATTGTCTTGTTTCTAATGTTTTTATTACTTCTTTTAAAAAATATTCTGTAGACTTTTTGGTTGTGAAAATGTTCATAGGTTTTCAAAGATTTATTTTAAATTATTTAATAAATTAGTAATTTTTTTTTTTTAATATTTTTCAATTTTTATTTTTGTCTGGACATTTTTGAATTGTTGTTCTTCAATAATTGATCTAATAATTGATAAATATAATATATAACAAAGAAATTTCAAGATGTGTTTGCTGTCACGATTAATGAAATGTGCCCATTTTAAATTTTGATCTTATATTCACAAGCAGAAATGAAGGTCCTCATGACTGCCTTTTTATCTTTTAAACTTTTAAGCTTGGTATATCAAAATCATACAAGTACAAAAATTTAAATATATAGGAAGTGTTTTAACAGTGCAAAACTGAAATCTGAAAGTGTACTGGGATAGTGAAAAAGGTATCTTCCAAAAGCTAAACAAAGTATTAAGAAAGAGGAAAATTTAATAGATTTTGTACTGGCATGCAAATTTTATAAACAGTGAAAAAAAGAGATATTTTTATTTCAGATTCACCACAAACCTACCTCGAACACTTGAGTAGATAAATGGACGATAGAGAACAAAAAGATAAAATTTCTTAAGACCTTGTCACAAGGCTGGATATGGTAACCAACTCTACAGACTTTTAAGAAAAAAGTGAAGGAACACAGGAAAGGCAAAGATAACAAAAACAATATGTTGTGTGACTAAATTTGCCAAAGTATGATAATTTTTCTTGTGTTACAATTCAAACAATCTCTTGAATCAGTGTAAAACTGTTGTTGGTTGAGCAGTGTCCACTGCTTACTGGCTTGAGTCAGTCAATGCATGTGACTGTAGTTCATAGGCCAGGGAATGAGGTTTGTTAATCATTGTGGCACCAAATTGATTATATTGGTGAATATATATGAGAAGACCTAGTTGTGGTCACAGTGGAAGTGGTCAGAGGCATCAGCATCAATAAGGTCATTGGAATGGTCATTTGCCAAGTTGGGTTGGCTACTGGAAAAATTTGGTTTTGGACTGCTGCTTATATATGCCAGTTTGTAAGTTGTTGTGTGCCTTGTTTTTGTTTTGCTGGGTCATGGTCACATGATGCAAACGCCAGAGCTTTGAAGTGAGTAGACGGGTGCTACAATAACCTATAGAGGACATAATATTGTAAAGATCCAAAGTCCATAGATGATTCTAAATAGTAAAATGATTTGATTATCATTGAAAATTATATTACTTAGGACTAAATTCAACTTTTCCCTTTAAAAAAAAGAATTATAAATATTATAAATTGGTGAATTTGGTGACATAGTAATTGTCAGTTCAATCCCTAGTTTAGGCAATGTGTACTTGGACTCAGTGAAAACTGGGCAAGCAGTAACTCAGCAGGACTAAAAATAAGAATTAAACAAGATATCTCTAGACATAAGCAGTGCAATGAAAACAGTCTACTTCTATAGATTTAATAAAGGGTTCAGTTCAGGATTCCCTGTAGGTTACCCAGATCAATATACACCTGATAAAGTCTGGAGGACACAAGGTGGAAATGTTATAACCAACATAGGATTTCAAAAGGAGGAACAAACGTGGATTTAATTTCTAACAAGCATATATTGATCAATTTTTCAGAATATATACACAATACTCAATGCCAGTTGTGTGAAAAAGGATATTCACCATTAGAAGTTTAAGGTATGTGCAGTTAGTAGCATGAGTGGAGAGTCATTGGTGAGGTTGATCTGTAGTAAGGTTTGGTAAGGTGTTCATAGATTGGCTGACTAAGGTTACTGTGGTGATGATGAGGGAGGCCTGTAGCAGATTAGTGAAGCCACAAGTCTGTGGTGTCATTAGTGGGATGCCATTGGTCATGTTAATGTGTAAGGCTTCACAGATATACTTGGTAGGTTGGTTGACAGAGGTTGAGATGGTGATGACGAGAGAGGCCTACAATGGATTAGTGAAGCCAGTTGACTGGTATCATTGGCTGATTTGTTGTGTAAACTAGATGTGATGCTCAGGGCTCCTGCACAGAGGATTTTTTTATTTTAGGTTTTGCTTTCTTAGTTCTCACATCTGGCCAACTTGTAGAGTGAATCAGGAAGAGATCTAATTTGCAACGCAGTATAACACTGTGATAATAATGATGAGGACACTAATCCAGATCTAAATAGTATAGGTCATGATATTCTCTCACCCCAGAAATACAGACAGTAAATATTATAATTATAGTATTAGTGTCTAGATATTTACCCTGGATAAATATTACAATATTGAAAAATAAAATGAGTTTGGTTTGGTGTTTATAAGTACTGTCACTTATATATAAAATTGCCAGAAAAAGAATTTTAAAGTTCATTTAAGGGTGGGGAAAAATTAATTCTGATTAGCTCCTTAAATTTCTTTTCATGTTTAATACCTTCACTAAGTTATCCCCACCTTCTGCCAAAAAAATCATTACCATGAAATAAAAGGGAAACACATATTTAATGTTAAAAACAGAATGTTTTTGGCCAACCCAATATACAGGTATTTGGAAAGTTTCTGTGCACTTTATCATATTTTTTTTTTATATTTCACATTTTACCCCAATATATTTTTAACAACTATATTTATAATTTCTATTCATATTCTCCTACTGTATTCTCTATTGAAACTTGTCTGTTAATAAAAGTGTACATAGTGATGTTCTGAACAACCTGTATGTATATATGTGTGTGAGCACACACGCATCTAAAAATATTTTAAGTTTAAACAAGAGATTAGATCTTTACACAAGAAAAAGTAAGCTGTCAGATTTCTTAAACATAATATCTTAGTGTATACCTCTAATAAACACAAGTAGCAGGATTGATTTTTGTAACTGAATTGTTAGATAAGTGTTTTGGAATTTATCATAGAACAGCAATCACACAGAAATGATATAAGGAAAAACTAGACACTCTCATTTGCCAAGATTGTCTATTTTTCATTTTTAAATAAATAATGTTGATCAGACAAGTTGATTACATGAATTCTTCAATGTATATTCTAGACTGCAGACGACTCTTTTAAAAAAAAAAAATTGTCTTTTAGTATTTTCTTCACCTAATATCTATATAAGGTTTTGTAGACAAAAATATAAATTCTATTTAAAGCAAAAATGATTTTTGGTTTCAGTCATGAAACCGTATTCATCTTAATCACTCAAAAAATTCCTCGTTACTTTCTTTATAAGAAACAAAAGATTAATTTCTTGTCAAATTTTCTGTCTGTAAAAAAGACAGACATTTCACCTGAATGATGAATGGATTCTTTTAACTCCTTTGTTACATATTGGTTACAATTGTAACCAATGTGTAACAAAGGGTTAAGGTTGATTATGGGGATAGTCTTTCTTGCTATTCCTGCCAGCAGTGCTTGAATAATCTCGTAGCAAATACTATAGGTATATCTACAGCAAATACTATAGATATAGGCACATTTTCATGTGCTCAGCATTAAATTTTTTTTTTTAATCATTTCACCCCAAGCAAGGCATTTTACTACCACTGTTGCACAGAGCGTTATATAGGGGAAAGTGTTGAGAAAGAGGGGTTAATTATAGGAAATGTCAGGAGGAGGGTAATAGACGAATGAGAATACCGGGGGTGGAGTAGATGGAAAAAAGAGCTTGAGAGAATGGATGTGAATTAGTGTGATAGATGTCTATTGAACTTCTATTTAAATTCCTAGAGATTGTAGCTGTCAGGGAAGCAAGTATATGGAAGGGAATTCCGCAGGTGGAAAGTGCGTGAAAAGAAGCTGTTAGAGTAGAAATTGCGGTTATATTTTATCGATTTCACTATAAAAGGGTGAGACCTAGTGGTCAATCTAGTAGCTCATGTAAATTCATATCTAGGGAGCACCAGTGATCTAAGTTCAGTGAAGCGGAAGCCATGAAAGTATTTATAAAAGAGGCACAGGGAAGCCACGTCATGCTGGTGAGATAGCAACTGCAGCCAAGCTGCCAAGTCAGTATCGATCACATTACAGATTCTCTATTGGTTCTTGTCAAGAATCCCAAAGTGAATAGCAGGGGCACCTGACCAGATGTGGCAGCAGTATTCAATATATAGGTGGATGGTAGATTTATATATGTACAGGATGGACTCGGGCATAAAAAAATTCCTGACCCTGCACAGTGAACCGATCTTCTTAGCAGCAGATTGAGCAATGGATTCGATATAGTCATTCCACTTGAGGTCCGCTGAGAGTGTAAGGCCAAGGAGGCATAGTGTCTTACTCCCAGGGAGGCTAGCCTGTTCCATGCTAATAGGGGGTAGGAGTGATTGTCTATGATGGTTAATAGATAACATCTTTGTTTTGGAAGCATAAAATTTATGAGCCATTTCTTATGCTGGTCCACCACGGATTGGAGGTCCTTCTCTAGCTCAGCAACAAGGTTTGCTTTGTCAACCTCAGCAGATTTTTGATTGAGGTGGAAGTAAATGGTGTCGTCAGCATACATGCCTACTTGGGATCTTAATACATCGGGGAGATCATTAATGTAGATTAGAAAAAGCCTAGGACCTAGAATAGAGCCTTGAGAGACACCCGTGTTTGTATGGTAGTTTTGGGAGGCATATCCATTCAATACTACCTTCATTGTGCGATTTGAGAGGAATGACTGGATTCTTCTTCTATGTGCCCTGTCCCTTCAGAATGTAGGTGATCATGGCTTTCCATGTCTCCCTATCCCTGGTGGCTCTTAGCATGCCTTCTCCTGTTACACCACACAACCCTCATTCAATCATCCACTTGATTAGGTCCTTCAAATATGTTATCTACTGCTTTCCTCTGTCTCTTTTTCCCTCTATCTGGCCTGTTAGTATCAGGTTCTCCAAGCCCTCCTTCCTCATTGCATGTCCAGGAAATTCAGCTGTCTCTTCCTGATGTTTAGTATTAATTTCCTTTTTGTTTCCATAATTTCTAAGACCTCATGATTGCTCACATGCTCGATCCATGATATCCACAGCATCCTTCTGTAGAACCACATTTCAGTTGCTTCCAGTTAGGGCAAACAATTATCCAGTTATATACTTTCAAGCTGTCTGTAAGTTTGCATCTTATTGTGTTAATGTTTTGGCAATATTTAACCATCGTGTCTGCAAAAAACGGTGACACTGCTATTACTGTTTCCACTTTTGACTCCCTCAGCAATGTTTATTGTTTAAAAAAGCAAAGATCAAAATTATAAAAATATATGAAAGTGAAATTATAAATTTTCTTTATTTTTGGAAATTGACAACAAAAATATTAAACACTATATATTAGATTACTTACTTAATCTATCAGTAAATTTCTCAGGCAAATTTTAAAAATTAGCAATGATTTAAAACTTTTTAAAAATGAATATTGCATTGTAGTTGGTTTACATATTTTGTATAAATGTTTGAATAAATTTTTCAAAATTAATTTCTTTATAAAATGGTAAACAATAAATTTTTATCAAAGATAAATAATAAATATCATATTGTACTTGGTTCATATCTAATCTAAACTTATTTATAAATGGAACTTTGTGTGTGTCCGTTACCTATAGACTCCGAAACGACTGAACTGATTTTCTTGAAAATTTACACAGTTGTACTATAAGTGTCTGCAAGTGTTCTTAGCTAGGTTTTGTGTTGAGTTATGCCCGATAAATATCGATAATCAAAAAAATCGGGTTATTGAAGTAGTGGTTCGATTTTAATCAAATTTGATACACTCATAGGCAAAGACATAAGAAACGATATTCAGAAGTTTCATGGTTGCAGTTCTTACAATAGTGCAGAAAATCAATTTATATATATATAAGCAAGATGTTTGTGTATGTGTCTGTTTATATGCCTGTTTGTTTGTATTTTTTTCAGCCCCTTTATTTTAGTTTTTGCTTCGGGTTTGGCTCTAAGTAGGTATAATTGTAGTTCTTAGTCTCAGCCATGATACCATTTACTCAGAGGACTTATTTAGCCTTCAAAATTCAGTTTACAACAAAAAAAAACTTGATATCAATACCAGGAAATCAAAATTTGACTTACATCCATTCATTTTTCTTTCAGTCTACAGTTTCACTTTAACTGGAAACAACTATTGCTTTTTGTCTTTCATGCCAACGTCCAAAGTGTCTGAGCTCCAGCACCATGGATTAGTTTTAAAGCTTTCATTACACTCGAGCAATGCCTGGCTATACTGCTAGTATTTTTATAATCTTTGAAATAATGCCAAAGGAGTCAAAAGTGTATACACTAATAGTGGTGTCACAATATTTTGTGGACACAATAGTTAAACACCGCCTAAATATTAACATTGTTGGTTACCAACTTTACCAGACAGCTTATAAATCTCTGGTAACCTTATGTAGAGGATGTGCATTGTGGTGCACTGGATATCGATTTGGAATGAGAAATCGGGGAGCTGAGTTCAAATTCCAGTTGAATTCATTGCATTCATTTACAAGCAAATACCCTTGGAAAAGGTATTAATCCGTCTCTTCTCTCCAGTTATGGGTTAAATAATAGGACAGATTGGGTTCTATAGCCTTGGCTGGCAACCAGTCTACCGCAGAAAGCAATGGCAACCTACTGTGAGATAATCTTCTGCCCAGTCAGTCATGTCTCTTTCGAGACATGATCACCCAAGTGTGCATCACGTATGGCATTTAGCTGACTGAACCTTATGTAGAGGCCATTAAATCTACTCAAATATCTCATTAGAATCATTTATTTCATGTTGTTCAGTTTGTTGATAGAAATTAAATATTCACCAGTTTTAAACACATTGTCACCACTAGTAAATAATGATTTAATATTTATGTGCAATTATTTTTTGTTTTTTTTTTTGTTTTTTTACAAGCACTTTATAATATATATTGCAGGTTCTACACTAGCTTAATCTAGACCTGCCTGGGGGATATAAAGTAATTATGAGAGTGGTTAACCCATTCATCCACTCTATTTGTCTTCAATCGTTGTGGTATACCATACCAGCGACAAAATATCTGTTCAAGATATCTCCTGGTGAGACTGTGTATTTCTTTCTCACTTATAATTCTACTGAAATTTGATTTAATTTGTTGATTCTGAATTTGTACTTTTAACTGTTAAGCCTTCACATTACTTCAACCTTATAAGGAAAAAAAAACACTTTGCTAAAAAGGATGCCTGCAAATAGAAACAACAAACATCTTCAGCAAGTCAATGTTACAAAGCTAATCACATGATCTGGTAAATATGCCTCCAAAGTAGTGGGGACATAGAAATCAACACTGCATTGTAACAGTCAGTTTTACACCTTAATTGATTATTTTTTGTAAATGACAATTCCGATCATAAAATGTTAATGCTTAAAAAGATAAGTGCTCAATTTATTAAAAAAAAGCAATCTAAAATTGATCTTATACAATGTAAAATTACTAAAGCATTGTCAGCAATTTTTCTTGGTTTTCTTTTTACTTTTTTTTTGTTACCTTTTATTACAATCCTTATTATTTTTTGTATTCTATAATCATTAATCGAGCATGAATCAGAAACAACCTTTGAAAAAACTGAACTCATATTTTGCAATCTGGAATTCCATGATGCTTTCTAAATTATCATAGAATGTAAAAATGTTATGAGAATAAAGCATTGAATATAAGCAAAAACATGTCTCGGAAATTTGAACAGTTTATGACTATTGCATCTACTACGACTTGGTGTAAACCAATAACAAAAATATGATGTAAAGAAGTTTAGTCAGAAATTAATATGGACAATATTTCATCTAAGAAAATGAAAGCTTACATTTTGTTACTGGGAATCATGTGAAAAAGAAAAATGCTTTTTACATTTGAAGCACTTGAAATAAATTAAATTTTTTATCACTTTTGGAGTCTTAATCTTTTAACCTCTTTCTCATCTTTTTCTTTCTTTAAGTCTTAATACCTCTTTATTTTTTGTCTTAAAACTTTTTTCTCATTCTTAAAACCTCTTTCTCTTTTTTTGAGTTTTAAAACCTCTGTCTTTTTTTAATTCTTGAAACCTTTTTCTCTTTTTTTTAATTCTTGAAACCACTTTTTTATTTTATTTATTTTTTTTTTTGAGTCTTAAAACTTCTTTCTCTTATTTTATTAAGTAAAACTCTAAAGCTTTAAATAAATAAGGATTTGGTAAAATGAACAAATTAAACAGATTTAAATTATAGTGGACACCTTATTAGAACATATTTAATCTTCAGTCAAAATAAAAATCTTTTGATTGAAAATTATAAGATACAATATCCCTTTTGATTAGATATCAACTTAAAGTATAGATTTGATGATTGTAGCCTTATTGATAAAGAACACTTAGACAGACTGTCCTACCATTACAGATGATGACCAAATCAAGACATTAATTGAGAATAACCCACATTGCTCAATGTAGAAATACTAAATTTATCGAAATGTACTATCCATGAGAAATTAGTGAAGCTTGGATACTCAAATCACTGTTTTTCAATTAGTTTTTAAATTACTTTTAAACATTTGGTTAAAAGGAGGTATATATTTCTCTAACTATTAAAAAACACTTTTCACAAAATAATACACTTAGCAAAATTTTTAATAAAAACACCTTAATATTAGGATATTGTTGTAATGATTATTTGGAAAGAATCATAAAAAAAACAATAAAAAAATACTAAACAAACACTCAGACTAGGAACAAAAAATCATAAAACAAATGAAATAAAAATAAACAAGAATAAAGAAAGATTTTGTAATAGTAGAATTCCGGAAAATTGTCCATTAAATAATAAATGTCTTACTTAGTGTATTGGCAAATTACAGACGATCTCATCAATAAAAAATCCATATATTAAAAACTTTTACATACTTTGAATTTATTCTTTGTGCTACCTAAAGTGAAACCAGTATGTTTATTCCCTTAAGAATAACCACAGCAGAAACCAGACCTCTTTAGCTAGGTATTTCTAGCACTTAAAAGAAACTAATAAAACCCATAAGGTAAAATGGAAAATATTAAGAAAAACATGAACATATAAGTCTTCAAATGATCTATGCACTTTGGGTTAACATGAAAAATTATATATTATCAGAAGTACAAAAATAAAGATTAAACTTTAAAAATGAAATGACTGAGTTCTGTAGACACTGTTTAAGCTTCACACTAGATAATAATTAAAATTCAGAAAAAATAAAGAAATATAAACATTAATATGCATAACAAAAATTGATAAAATAATGAATCTAAAATAATGTCACACCATACATAAATAAAAAATATGGCTTTATTCAAGCACAAATAGGTTTTAAAAAGAGTAAAAATCAAAATGAAAAACTAAAAAGGCAAGGTTGTAGCAGTCATATATAAAAAATGAGAAAATAGCACAAAACTTGATACCATTTTAGCACATATATTAAAATAAATATGACTCTAATTTGAGAACTTAATTAGAAGTTATTCATTCCTTGTAAGTCAAAAAACACTCACTTTTAAAAAAATATTTTTTTTCCATTAGTCACCCCAAAACTGATCACTTGAAAATTGATTACATAGTAAAAATATGATTCTGAAACATTTGAATGAAATTGTGTCATGAAAATGTTCAATTCTATGGCAATAATATTTGACTCTATTTTTGTATTGAGCACTGTAAAATTAAAAATAAACATTCGGGAACAGCAAATTTCTTATTGTTCTTCACATTATTGTATTTGTATGTTTATATATATATATATATATATAATATATATATATATATATATATATATATATCTCCAGGTGAAGAGAACTAACAGGTTTAGAATCCCAAATTCTCCAGCATTTATTTTTTAAGAATTGCCCATTGCGACATAAATCATGGAGCATAATATAATTAAATTAGTTTTTTACTTTAAATTTATTCAATTTACATTGCAACATGAACTGTCTACGTTTTGAGATTTTACCTTGTTGTCAGGCAATGTTGAATAATTGTGTTGATAATGATTTATATCTGAATGTAGAAAACAATACATTTGTTATTTAAAGAGTTAAATATGGAGGGGGAAGACAGAAAAATGTTTTTTTAGATTTTATGCAACTGATCAGACTGAAGTTCAACTTTTAAATTTGAAAATATAGGTTATATGTTTGGGGATATGGGATTTTTCTTTCAAGCTTCACAGAAAAGTGTCATTTTCTTCAACTAGTGTCTAGACTGCTTCTTTCCAGTGAGATGTATAGATTATCGCTACAAGGTTATTTTCTTAGATATCTATAGATCCCAGCCATTTCAAAAACCCCCCCCAAAAAAAGGGAAACTTTTTTTATTTGATTTTTTTTTTTTTAAATAAAGAACTAATTTAATTATTGATGTAATGATAAAGAGAGGATGTGCGTTGTGGTGCATTGAATATTGGCTCGGAATGAGAAATCGGGGAGCCAAGTTCGAATTCCAGTTGAATTCATTGCATTCACTTACATGCAAATGCCCTTGGGAAAGGTATTGATCCATCTCTTCCTTCCAGTTATGGGTTAAATAACATGACAGATTGGGTTTTATAGCCTTGGTCGGCAACCGCAGAAAGCAATGGCAACCTACTGCGGGATAATCTTCTGCCCAGTCAGTCATGTCTCTTTCGAGACATGATCACCCAAGTGTGTTTCACATATGGCACTTAACTGACTGAATGATAAAGAACAAATAGGAAATGTTTATGAATCTAACATGTTTCACTTTTATTAAAGCTTCATCAAAGAATTCTCCGAAGCTTTAAAGTGAAACATGTTAGACTTATAATTCCTATTAGCTCTTCATCTTATTTTGTCAGTATTTAACCTATACTTGATCCCAATATATAAAAATTCTTCAGTATGTATACAAGAGTGATCTATTTTTAATAAACTTAAAAGAACTTTTTAATACACAGACATGTATTTTATTTTTTTAATATTTACTCATTAAGTTTTTTTATGCAGTGTAATTTTCAAAATATATGATTGTTTAATTTAAACTTGATTTTTGTAATGTAAAATATTTAATAGCGTTATAATTCATCTCTCTGCCCCACCCCTTTGGACCATGTGCTATTGCAAAATATGCATTGGCTGGAATTATCCAAATGAAACAGAAGGTCTCTTTGAGAAAGGAAGAAATTTCAAAGAAAATATCTTCTGTTTACTGGATATGTGATGCATTCTCTTTCACTAGTTAGGAGTAACTAGGGTAATTGACTTTTTTTTCTTTTTTTTTTTTGTTTATATGACTATTTGTTTGAACTTAAGTAATAATATTTGTGTTCTTTCTTCTGCCCCTAACATTTTTTTTTACAGGATGTTAGCAACTCGGTAGGATAAAAAAAATTAAGCCTTCAAAGGGTGGAGGAACTCTTGACGAGTCAACGGCCAGCTAACTAGAGGTAGTATCTCAATAAATCACCGTAGAGAAGGCAACAGGATTCCACTCCACTATGTATCTATCCTGCATATAATCATGGCTATGCAATAAAAATATATTAAACCTAACGGCATGAAGGAGGTTGCTTCTAAAAAGAGCAATTCCTCACCCAGTAAGGACCAACATGGGGCAACAGGTGTCACCTGACCATCATCCGGCAATTGTTAGCAACAACGGCGTAAAGGGAACAGTTTTTCCCAAAATCTGTTCCTCACCCAAGAAGGAACGACATGAGCCACAGGTGTTTCTGGACCGTTACCCTGCAACTGTGCGCAACAAAGAAAGGATTATCTTGGGGACATGGAACAACTGCATACAACTAGAGAATGTCAAGCAGGAAATGAACAGACTGAAAATCAATATTCTGGGTATATGCAAAACCAGATGGCCAAATAATGGAGAGTCAGCAGTGACAATCATAGGATAATATACGCAGGAGGCAAAAATAATGAGAAAGGAGTCAGCTTAATACTGGACAAAGAAATGTGTTTGGGATACTGCCAGTTCTCCAAAAGTGTTCTCCTGGTCAAACTGAAAGGGAGACCGTTCAATATAGCAATTGTAGTCATATATGCATAAACAACACAAAGCACCGAGGAAGAAATAGGCTCAATGCAAAAGCCAAGAAATCAGGATCATGGGAGATTTGAATGCCATAGTAGGAAAGGAGAGGGAAGGTATGACAACTGGCAAACTTTGGTTTAGGAATCCACAACGAACGAGGAGAAAAATGGGTGCAATGGTGCATAGCAAATTACCAGGTAATAACTAACACCTGGTTTCAAGAACACCCATGACGTCTATGGACATGGAAAAGCCCCGGAGGGGACACAAAAAAAACCCCAGATAAACTACATAACCATAAACAGCAAATTCAGAAATGTAATGGTTCAAAGCAACACCTATCCAGGTGCTAACTGTGGAAGCGACCACATCCCAGTCATCTGCAAACTAAAGGAATGGCTTAATGACAAATGTGCAAAAGTAGAGAGACTGAGCAGGAATAATAAAGCAGGCATGCATAAAGAAATAAAAGAACTGACAGGATAAAAAACCTGCTCTTTAACAGGATGTATAAAATCCAAGGATGGAACAATCATATTGGAAGAAGAGGAAATATTCCAACGATGGGAAGAATATATAAAAGATCTTTTCCACGACAAGAGAGAGCAATCAATAATACGCAAAGATGAGGACGGACCAGAAATTATTAAAGTGTGAAGTGGAATCTGCAATAGGCAAACTGAATAGAAACAAAGCAGCTGGACCAGATGGCATAGTCATAGAGCTGCTGATAGCCCAGGAAGAATTTGGCATAGAGAAAATTACAGAAATAATAAATGAAATTGATAATAATGGTGTAATACCAGATGACCTCAGCAAGTCGATCTTCATAGCACTACCTCAGAACCATCGGTTTAATGAGCCATATAACAAAACTGATTGTCCGAATTCTGATGAATAGAATGAGAAGCAGAATCAAGCCAGAGATAGGACAAGAACAGTGTGGTTTTGCCAAAGACACTGGAACAAGGAACACCATATTTATGATTAGGATGCACCCCGAAAGGGCAATACAACTGAAGGAGGACTTGTACCTGTGCTTTATTTATTATGCAAAGGTGTTTGACAAAATACACCACAAAGAATTGATGGAGATGCTCAGCAGCCTTGACATATTTGGGAAAGACTTGAGAGTAATCAAGAATCTAAACTGGCAGCAAACCGCCTGCATACAGACAGGTAATGAATTCAGCAGATTACAAAGATAGAAAGGGGCATAAGACAAGGATGTGTCTTTTCACCAAATCTGTTCAATTTGTACAGCAAGAATATTTTGAGGACCCTAGAAGTTATGCCTGGATTTGTCATCGGAGGCCACAATTTAAACAACTTTAGGTACGCAGATGATAGTGCTGATAGCAGACACAGAAAGGAAACTACAAGATTTCCTACGGAAGGTAGCTGAAGAGAGTGATAAGAAAGGACTACAAATAAACTGCAAGAAAACCGAATGCATGGTCATCAGTAAAAAGGGCAGCCCAATATGCCAAATACAGGTTTGGGATACTAGAATCAAGCAGGTACAAAAATTTAAATACCTGGGAAGCATTATAACAGAAGACGGACAGTACAACACACAGATCCGAAGGCGAATTGGCATGGCAAAGGAAGCATTCCAGAAGTTGAGTAAAGTATTAAGAAACAGGGCAATTTCGCTAGAAACAAGGAAGAGAGTACTGGATTGCTATGTGATATCATTTCTTCAATATGGCAGTGAATGCTGGACAATATCATCAAAGATGAAGGAAAAACTTGAAGCAACTAAAATGTGGTTCTACAGAAGAATACTGTGAATATCATGGATTGAGCATGTGAGCAATGATGATGTCCTAGAAATGATGGAAACAAAAAGGAAATTAATACTGAGCATCAAGAAGAGACAGCTGAAGTTTCTGGGACACGCAATGCAGAAAGAGGGCCTTGAGAACCTGATACTAACAGGCCAGATAGAGGGAAAAAGAGACAGGGGAAATCAACGAATAACATATTTGAAGGACCTAATCAGGTGGATGATGGAACGAGGATTGCACGGTGTAACAGGAGAAAGCGTGCTAAGAGCCACGAGGGATAGGGAGATGTGGAAAGCCATGATCACCTACATCCTGAAGGGACAGGGCACATAGAAGAAGAAATTTTCAAAATGGTAATTTGCTTTTCTTATCAAAACAAATATGGGAACTAAAAATGAAAGAAACATCTCATTCATAGAATGGGACATAATTAAAACAAAAAAGAAAGCAAAAATGAAGAAAACGAGGAATAAATTGCAATCTGTGGATGGATGAGAAAGTCAAAATCATCAAATTCAAGATCATTAATGAATTAATAAACAAAATGTATTTCCGACAGTTGGCTGCTGACATATTCTTTTTGAAAAATGTGCAAAACATCTAAAACTTGGGAGTGTCTAAGGATAACGAACACCCATTTTGAACACCACACTGCATGAAACAAACTGTTAATGGGTCAGTCAGTTATATATGACCAACAAAGTTTATATTCAAATAAATATTTAAATGCATTTTTATTATTCAGATTTCATAAGACGTTATCAATGAAAGTACTCTAAATTTGGATCTGATTTATAGAATCTCAATCTTGCTGTCAAACAACTCATCAGACAAGAGAAAAAAAGTAAATAAATTAGATACCGTAAGAACTTTCCTTGATCTTTAATAAAATTTTTATTAATGAAAAACTTCTATCCAAGTACATTTATATGTATGTTTGCAGCTATTCAAGAAGTTTGATCATGGCTCTCTACCACTTCCAGTCTTTTGTAGCTTTCTTATGACTTGTCTTTCTCTTTTCAGTACCTGTTAGGATATCTGATGCTTGGAAACAATTCCCTTACCTTTGATAAGTCCTGTGAGTTAAATTCTCTAAACCTTTTTTTCTCATATGTACCAAATCACATCCTCTCTTAGAAATCCACAACTATTTTAGTGACTAACTTATGTAAAATTTTACTATGAAATTTAATAAGTTCCTCAAATAAGGTCATATAGCAAAATCATTGTATTAAAACAAAGAAAAGGAAAGTTTTTTATTTAATCTACATACAATGTTTACATATACTTCCGTTACTCTGCATTTTGAAAATGGGTTTCTGTGAACATGAAAGGGAGACTAGCGGCGGCTCTGGAAAAAAGAGGGTTTGTTTGTGTCTGGCGTGCGGGGCAGTAATTGGATCCAAAGAAAGAAGCACCGCCATCATATAAAAAAAAAAAAAAAATACTCACCGCTGTCTTAATAATCCACCTTCAGCCCATTCTAAAGGAAAAAAGAGAGCCCAAGAGTGGAATTTTTATAGACTGAGGAAATGGATTATGGGTAGAGTGCCATAGATAAAAACCCAACCGATTCACCCAGTGGGGAGTGGCGTCAATTTCTTGGCGAGAAGCTGAAGCAGAGAGAAACAGTGAAAAGGTAGAAGGAGGAAAGTGGAGGAGGAAGATGAAGAGGCATAGCAAGAAACCAGCTGGGAGAGCTTTGGATTGAAATCTAACGGTCCCTGGTTCGATCCCTGGCTCAGCACTCATTAGAAGAAAGTGTGCAACAGTTTCATTAAAAACAATACTGCAGTTACTATTGTAATTTCTAGCATAATGATTCTTCCATGTCCTTTCAGGACGTTGGCATTCATAGCTCTCCCCAATTTCCTGTCTTTTGTAGCTCTTAATCACTTTTCCTTTTGCCATTTTTCTCAAACCCTACTCTACCACCCATTCTCTCAAGCTCGCTAGGTAGATTGTGTGTTGCTTTCCTCTAACCTATCTGTCCTGTGAGTATCAGTTTTCCAAGCCTTCTTTTTTCATAATGTGCCCCAGAAATCTGAGAGAATTATTTTCTTCATTCCTCTTCTCTTAGCACAGCTCTTGGTACAATATGCTTAATTTTTTTTTTTAAAAAGTTCTTCTCTGGCACAATTATTTTTGTATCAGAAAATAGGGACTTACACTTTTGTTTGAACCAATACACTTATTTTGTAAATTGAACAATCCTGAACAACATGATTACTACAGACATGATTTGGTGCAAAAGAATTCTGTGTCCTTTTCTTGCTGAAATTTATTCTGATCTAAACATACAAATGTGCAATTTAACTTTCCAATTTTTTTTTCTTACATAGTTGTATACTACTGCATATATTGTAATATTCTTTTTTTTTTTTTTTTTTCATCCCAATTAATAGTAATCTATGGCATCTGGGTAAACATTAGCTTACCAGATATCTCAACTTCCCATATAAGACTATTTACATTTAATATTACAATATTACAAAATTAAAATAAATTCAAGTATTGGCAGTCTGTAGTATTTGGGTAAATATTAGCCTAACTGATGTGTCAACTTGACACATAAATTTTAACAAATATCTTTTAGAGAGTGACAAAAAAAAGTCTTTTATACACTCAAAGTATATTGTGATCAATATGCAATAAAACCTTTATTTTTTTTTTTATTTCAATGCATCTTTTGTTGCACAGTTAATATCAGAAAATAGATTATTGCTGCTTGGATTTTCTATAAATGGGAACCTTTTTAAGTAATGGCAACAGCTTGGTGCAACACGTTCTTCTTGCACTCATTTGAGTTTGATATATTAGGTTAATTTGGGTAAATATAAAGTGGCCTGCCACATGGTTGAAATAGCTTGAACATCTGGTACCAATGACAAAATACAACTAAGGTCAAAATCAGAATTGTAAATGCTGATTTTTCAGGTAGGTAGATTTTTTTTCGTCAGAGATCTTAGGGTAACGTGATCTTTTTCTTCACATTTCCACCAATTTGGCTCTTTGATTTTTGGTTTTTTTTTATAATCATATCACCCCAAGCAAGGCATTTTACTGCCACTGTTTTGCAGAGGGTTAGATAGGAAAATTGTGATAGGTTATAGGAGGTGTCAGGAAGTGGGTAAGAGAAGGATGAGAATACTGATGTGTGAAGTGGATGGAGAAAGGAGCATGAAAGAGAGGATGCAGGTTAGTGAGACAGGAGATGACTATTGACTTTACATTTAAATTCTTGGAGTTTGTAGCTGTCAGGGAAGCAAGTAAACGGAAGGGAATTCCATAGGCGGGAAGTGCGAGAAAAGAAGCTGCTGGAGTAGAATTTGCATTTAAATTTCTTTTGGTTTCACAGTAAAAGGGTGATAGATTAAGCTAAGTAAAGGGGCTTATCTCATGGTTGAAATTGTTGCAGTTGTCCCACTAGTATTTTAAATGTTAATATTTCTTTTTAAAGGTAAACAAGCCTTTTCTAATTAAGAAAATGTATGCAATACAATCTTCATATTCTTATTTACCCATAGCATTTATACTAAGCAGTGAAACTATCATGAGCAAAAGTAAGTAATTTCTGGGGGTTTTGTTTTTTGTTGTTGGTTAACTTGTGTTGTAATAACAGATGTTGATATTATCTGTAACAGCCTAAAAAAATATTTCTACCTCAGGTTCTAAAACACTCAAAAGCCAAGTTCGGCAGAAGGGAGCATACAGTATGAATCTATTAGTCCAGAATGAGTGTTGATGTGGTGTAATAGATATCAGCTTGGCTTGAAATAAGGAGCAGTGGTTGAATTCCAATCAAGTTCATTACATTCACTTATGCATAAATACCCTTGGCGAAATTGTGAATCTATCTCCTCCTTCAGATAGTGATTTGTATCTGGATAAATCATTGTTATTGTAAAAAATGTTAATGCAATGTTCACTAACAAAAAGAATTGTAATAAAATCTAAACATATGAAAATGAATTTATACATTTTGTTTGTTCATGACAAAAAATAAAAAAAACACTATTATATTCATTATTTACTATATTATTTATTGGAATAGTTGGCAAAATGTTGGCTAATTGCCAATTGATTCAAACTTTATGAAATGGTAAATAAGGATTTATTTTATAGGTTGTTCACATTTTCATAATTTATTAAATGTTTATAAATTTATGAAATAGTTTTCACATTTATTTCCTTATAAATTGGTAAATTATAAGTATTTCATTGCTTTAGTTCTAAGTGTATTAGTTTTTAGAATGCTGTAAATATAAAATTGTAAATAAACAATCTAATAGTGCTTATTATTTTGTCAATTTTTAAGAATAAAAAATGTATAAATTCATTCTCATATATTTAGGTTTTATTCCAGTTTTATTCATCATTTTTTAAAACAATAAAGACTGCTTTTATTTTTATTTTAATCTATCTTCACATTTTTACTAGTGTCATGGGGGGGGACATCCTTTTGACACTGTGTCTTATTGAAGGCATATTTTCCCATGTTTACTGAATTATTCATAAAGGGTTTATAAGTGGTAAAAAAAAAAATCTCAGTCAGCCAATTTAGTAAAATTAGCACATCACTTGCACCTATTTTTTGTCAGCCATTTTTTTTTTTCCCAAGCCAGAAATTTTACTGTACTTTGCTAATGAATGTCAGTTATGAAGCATCAATAGAAACTCTGTAAAAATGATTTTCACAACAACAAACACAGAGATATTATCAAAAAGAATCACAAATTAGTTTTGCTAGCATGGTTTGCCAACATCATTAACACTTCAAGTAGCTTCACAAAAGCCATATGCATTTTCAACTGTTTTTCTTTCATTTTAAGAATGTCTTCATTTTTTATTGGTGTCTGGAAGTCTTGGTAATCTGAATGTGTTTTAAGACATGAGGAATTTTCAGAAAGTAGCTGCTAGTGAGTCAGTGTTGATTTAAAATGTTTCAAATTTCTCCCCATTCATCTTTTCACTGGTATCTGGAGGTCCTGAAAATCTTAAAAAAGCGTTTTTAAGGCATGAATTAAAGTTAAGGGTCTTTGGACAATAGCTCTGTCAGTACGTGGGCGTTGATTTTCAATGACACGTAACCTTTCATGTACAAAGTCCTTAGCCATGTTATCACTGTCAACTCGATACTGAAGGACCTGTCAAAATACAAACCAAGATTTTAATCATTTTATTTTGAACAATAACCATATTGCAATTTAATAGAAATAACACTAATTGCAACAGACCTTGCTGTAATAAGCAACAGTTTAATGAAATAGTCTCTGAGATGAATATTAATAATAATTTTTGATTCTAAGTTTCAGTAACATGCTATAAGTGATTAATCTTTAAATTTTGTTTTTAAGTTAAGTTGCATCACAATTCTTTTTGCTTTTAAAAATTAAGTTAGCATGAATAATGAATGAGAAAGATTCTTTTTATATTTATTCAATTAATATTTATATTACAATAATCTAGAAGCATATGTCCTTAGTGATAATAGGACACCAAGACCTATTTTAAATAATAAACTAATATAAAATAGATGTTCTCCACAAACAAATTCAGTAACATATTATTATAAGGTTCCAAAATGTTTTATTAAATTTAACTGAAAAGTTTAATATTTATAGTATTTTTTACAATTTTCAAGTAAGCTGTTGTACATACAAATCAAAATTATTTAAAATAAGTCTGATTACAATACAAAATTAGACACTATTCTTAACAATAAAAAACAAAGTAAATAAAAATACTACCAATTTCTTCAAGACAAAGATAAACTCATTACAGCCAACAATGCCTAAATCGGATTCATCAAAGTCCCATAGTTTCACAAACCATATATGTATATATATATATATATATATATATATACACATACACACACACTCACAGTGTGAGACATAGGCATGGAGGTATTTTTTCTTTCTTTACTGTCCATATTGTGAGTGTAGGAGTAGCTAGTTTTAAGAGTATTTCTATTGAAGATTTTGCATAGTGGATTGTTGGTACTGAAATGTTTACTTTCTAGTTTAAGAAAATATTTTCTTATATTAATATTAGTCTACAAAATGTGGGGAGGTTTAAACAATATTACTTTCCTTTTTCTACACTTATTTTTAGCACTAAATGTTCAGAATTAATAACTGGTTTTTCATATACCAATTTTATTCTTGAAACTGCTCTCATGGAGAGCTTTGTATAATTTCATATTTTCATTGGAAATTTTGAGGTTGGACAATAATCAGTTAATCCTAGTGTTAACAATGTTGGGTATTTGCTCAATAATAGTATCAGGTTGTTTGGAATTGACATTAATATATCTGGGGATATTAACATCTCTTTTTTTTTTCTTTTTTCCCCTAATTTCTTGTATTCTCTTTCCCCCATTTCCATTCCAGTGACACGCTTATTTTATATATATATATATATATATATATATATATATATATATATATAATCTTTAAATGCCTTTTTCAAATATTGACTTTGAATTCATTTCACCATCTCTATATTTTTTGTTCTTCTTCCCTACCTTCTATAACAATGTCTAGATGCTTCTCTTCTAAAATAATCTACTCTCTCTTTTTTAACTCTCCCTTCCACTATTCTTTCTTATTTTTTTCTTTTCCTTTCTTTTTAAGTGAACTTCCAGTGCATGAATTTCTTTTCAAATTTTCCATAATAAAGGGTCACTGATGAAGAAATTTACTTCACAGAAATGATCATAGGGCACAAGTGATTTTCAAAGTTTTATTTGAAAAAGAAACATACATAATTGTCTCTGTAAATAGATAATTCTATTTACATCGAGCCCTCTGGTTAGATCAGTTTTAATATTTATAAGATTAATAGTATCTTTATGCCACTTTCTGTTTGGATTTAAACATATATATATATATATATATATATATATCTCAATTATCCAAAACTTTAGACTTATCATACATAATAGTTAAGACTATATTCATTTGCTAAAATAGAAATTTGGAAAAATGTTTTAATAGAGAATGAAAAATGCAACCCTGTGATATGAACACACATTGGACTAGTGAAAGAATCACTCCAAAAGCTAAGCAAAATGCTGAGAAACAGAAAACTTTCATTAGAAACAAAGAAAAGAATGCTGAATTGCTATGTGATACCCATCCTCCTATATGGCAGTGAGTGTTGAACAATCTCCCACCAAAAGCAGAAGAACATTTATACTCAAATTTAAGAAATAGCTGAAATTGAGGAAGAAGAGCTTAGAAAATTTAACCCTGATGGAGCTTGAGAGGAAAGCAAGATAGGGGAAAGCACTGAGCAACTTAGATGATGAGTTTGTGTGAACAGATGATGGAACAGGGGGTGGAGAGCCTTAGTAAAGAGAGAAAAATGCTAAGAGCCACATGAGATAGGAAGTTGGGGAGAACCATGATCACCTGTTTTGAAGAAGCTCTATAAGTAATAAGACTTTCAATCTGTAATGTCCTTGTAAAAAAAAAAACAAAAAAACCTTCTGTTATGTTATATATTAAGAACTCTTCACTCCCACCTCATAATTTTATTGGTCTTGGATTGGATCTGCATCCAAAGAGTTATGCCTCAGCATCTCTTATGGCTGTACAGGCCCACATGGAAATTACTGTTTAAATTGCAATGAATGCATGTGAAAATGCTCTCCTTCAATGTTGCCTTGCTGTTTTCTGTCAAGTATTCTTCTTTCTAGCAGAAAGCTTTTTGTTTCTCCTCTCTTTACTTCAGCTTTCAGTATAAATCACATCTCCAGCGTGAGCGATCATTGGCAACATCTTTCTACCTTTCGATGTCTTTCACCCTTATATCTCTTTTTTAGATGTCCTTGAAGCAAAGATGAGGTCACTCACTTGTTAATGGCCAGTTCCCAATACAGAAAGACTTTTGGAATCCTTCCATCCAAACCAGCAGAGAGGAGGATGTGAAAACTGTCATTGATGACCTGGTTGAATCAGTTGATCCTCAGGATACATCTCAGGCAGTGAAGATGGAGGTTGCTGAGGTGTATCTCCTTGTCTGCAACAGAGGCTCCAAGTTTTCGCTAACAATGCATATCCTATAGACTGCAATTTTGGGGTTCATAGTTAGCTTTCAATTCTCCCAGACACTCAAGTTCAGCCTGGCAAATGTGGTGGTAGCTCTTATCTGTTTATTTCAATGTCAAGAGAGAGGGTGTTTGAAACAGCAGAGCTGAGGTATGGGAAATCATGAACCACCTCCAAGTCATAGTTGTTGATTTAGATGGTAGACTATTCAACACTTTGACCCATCATGTTGGCTTTCTTCAGACTGATGGTCAGACTGAATTCTTGGCAGTCTTTTAAAAAAATTGCCCATTACTCACTACAGTTGCACTAGAGTGCACTAAACCACATATTAATTATATCAACAATTTCATATAAGCTTTTTCTGTCCTGCATGAAAAGAGTACGTTTTTATCATTACTATAACATACACTCAAAATAACAGCATATGTATGGATTTTTGCCTCTCAGTCCTTTGATACATTAAAAAAAAATATTTAATAATTCTGCTTAATCTATATGTTTAATATATCACTGACATATTCTTACTAATGAAAAACCTAAACAAAATAAAAAAGAAACTTAAGAAAATGTAAGATAAACAATAGAATCCCTTTCCTTGACATTTTAGTAGATGCCAACAGTCATAACTTACTTCTCGGTATAAAAATAAGTCCACAAGCAGAAAATTTGTGCCTTCTTAATTACAAAAACAAATTTCTTTACAAATATAAAGTAGCTGTTATATAAAATATGATTAACCAAGCAAAAATAAATTTTATTTTGCACACATTATCTTATAAAGTGAGCAACATAAAGCAAACACTGAATTTCCAGCCATCAATGAACAAATGAGATTTGCTTTCAAGAATTTTAGAAAAAAAAAACACAAACATCCATCAACTTCTGTCTTTGCAAGATGAAAAGACAGAAGTTGACACTTTTGAAATACAAGTTAGAAAAAATTCATTTTCTGGACTGGAGGATTATACACATTTCCTAATTATATAATAAAAAAAGAATTAAAATATTTCAGCGAATAAAGTTTTGCACCAAAAAGAAGACCTGATCTCACTACCTCACCCATATACACATATAATTCCACCAATAAAACATTACAATAAAGTTTTCTCAAAAAATGAAATACAGTACATAGAATGTTTTCACTCTGTCATTTAATTGCCTGTTATATGTATATATAGTTATCAAAATTACTTTTTAGACATTTGTAAAAATAAATTGAAAATCTTCTATAAGTTAATATTAAAATTAAAAAACTGAAATAAGTTTTGATGAAGAAGCAATGAAAGAACACAATTTCTGTTCCTCAGATTTGTGAATTATTCTTGGAGCAAAAGTTGAAAATAAGAAGAAATATAAACAAAATATTCAAAATTTTTTAATGATATACAGCTGAGGAAAGCAAGAGATCAATGTGCTAAAATCAACAAAGATACAAATACCTGTTGATACAATTCATGAAATATGAAATACTGATATTTAATTTTCAATCTTTCAATGATATGAAGAGGGCTGGATTACACATTGTCAAAAACCTTGTAATTAAAACAGATGAGGATATTAGTTTAAATATTGATGGAATAATGACAGTATTTCATCATAAAACTTCAGATAGTATTGAAAATTGTCACTGTTCTAGCTTTGATTACCTCCTACTTTTAGTCATGCACCCAACCAAACTCACTTCTAGAAATAATTTCAAAGTTTATTTAATCTCAGAGTATAAAAATAGTAAAGCTAGCAAATTGGATATTTTTAATACTAAATTTCATTCAATATGAGGCTCAAGAAACACTTAGTTAAAGAGAAAGTTCTCAACTTGTAAGCTCATATCTACAGTAAGAAAAAAGTATTTTATCATTATATAACTGATTACAACAATTTAATTTTTTATTGTTTATAAAGTTTGTTTTTATTGTTTTTTTTTTTATAAAGTTAAAGTTTATCATGGTATGTACAGAAAAAAATTGGCTACTTCAATAATTAAATATATAAGGTTTTTTATGGGAACGTTGTATAGTACACATGAAATAATAGTTGTGACAAAGACCAATTGATTTGCAATGCAAGATAACCTTTAATAAAACAAAATTAACAAAATGGAAGTTTAAAATGAGTTTCTTTTGTTAGAAATGAGTTGCACTGCATAAAAAACAATGTTCATGAATATATTCAAGTGGGGCTTACTGTGTTGGTGTGTTTTAGTGTGAAGCATTCACAACCCTTTTAGCCAATCAATACACATCACACAATTACAAAAGTGAAACTGGATCTGATTTTTTTCAGTTCCTTTATAGAAAACACTTATTCAAAAGTATATCCGCCTGCATTTTTTATATGCAGTTAAAGCAATAAATAAGTTTGGGTGAAACTGTTGATATCAATTACCAGCCATTAGTATTTAAACTAAAGTGAATTTTGAATACTGATTTTCAAAACTAGTAAACTTTACTCAAATGACTGAAGCAACACAATCTTATCGCTGTTTGGTGAAATAGGTTTTTATGTCATTATCACTTCTTCCCCTTTTTGTTTTTTTTGTTTTTAACAGTAGTTGATGATTATTCCTTGTTTTCTATTTAGGGTTCAATTTCTGGTTCCTTCTCATAAAGTCTTTTCACTCTTTTTCATTCCCAGTAACCACTTGCATCTTAGTGATATTATAGCCTTGCTTGGGGTGAAATAATTAAAAGAAAGTATTTAATAGCATATAAGATACCTCCCCTATCCACACATATAATTTTTGCAAGAAAGAATTTTTTTTTTTCTGGGATGGTACATCAAATGTTACAGGCACTTCATCCAGATTTCCTCTTTGGTCCAGTTTAAAACTTGTTTCTTTTTGTATTAGGACATTGTTCAGATGATAATGCATCCATAAGGAAGTACTACAAGCAAGCTTGAAATTCAGTGTATTTCATTTTGCCAAAGTGTAAACAACTTTGTTTTTCATAGTGTTAAACATGTTGGATTTATGTCAATGAAAGTGTATTTATGAGGAATTTTACTGCACTATTTTATTCAAAAGAAGTCTGCATCTGAAGCACACAGAATTCTTGTTGAGATTTACGACACCCATGCTCTGTTGGAAACAACATGCAGAGATTGGTTTAGACGCTTCAGAAATAATGTTGAAGATAATGCTCTGGTGCACTAAAAAGTTTGAAAATGAAGAATTAGAGGCATTACTTCATGAAGACTCACGTTAGGTGAAAGCTGAACTTACAGAATCATTAGGAATTGATCACACAACAATTTTGAAATGTTTGAAAGCATTAAAAAGGATTTAAAAGCAAAGACATTGAGTGCCATACAAGTTAAAGCCGAGAGACGTCAAACTGTGTCTTGTTTTATGTGAACAGTTGTTTCAATAGCAGAAATGAAAGTGTTTTGCATCATGACTGGCGATGAAAAGAGGATACCCTACGATAACCTTAAGCATAAAAGGCAGTGGAGTAAGCCCATCCGCAATCAACATTGGCGACAAAGCTGAATATCCAAGGTTCAAAGCTTCTTTTCTGTATTTGGTGGGATCATCTAGGTGCAATTTATTATGAGCTGCTCAAACCAACTAAAACACAGGAGATTGCTATCAACTACAATTGGTGTATTTGAGCCAAGGATCGAAGAAAATATGATCGCTATACAAGCATAAGCATGACAAAGTGATTTTGCAACTTGATGCAAAATGGGTGAAAACACTTAAATGGGAAGTCCTGCTGCACACACCATATTCACTAGACATTGCCTTGTCCAATTATCACTTGTTCTGATCAATGGCACATGCTCTGGCTGAGCAGCACTTACATTCTTATGAAGATGCCAAAAAATGGGTTGGCTCATGGTTAGCCTCAAAAGATGTCATTTTTCTGACATGGACTTCAAATGTTGCCAGAAACCTGGGGAAAAGTAGTGACTGGTGATGGGCAATACTTTCAGTAACATGGTTCTTACTAATTTTTTAAATAAAACATTTTTTATAAATCAGTATGAACTTATTCAAGGTTCTAATAGATTTATGAAATACTAAGTACCTAGGTTGGTGAAGCTTATTACTAAAGTTTCATTTCAGAAAATGAGCCATTGTAGAAGTTCTTTTCTGAGGCATTTTTTTATGTAGAGAAATTTAGTGTTAATAGCATCCAAGAATAGCATGTCATTGAGCACTTACACCTATGACATATAATTCAAGACTCCCTATTTTTTTTTTTTTTTATAATTGGCTATCTTGTTAATACAGAACTTTAATTTCTTGGATGTGCTATATGTGAAATATATATGACAATTGAAAAAACAACAGCCATTTACAATATTTCTTAAATAGCCACAAATGTAAAGAAACACAAAAAAAACCTCTCACCTGGAGGGCTCTTGACGTCATCTGAGGCCGCCTCAAGGCTAGAATAGTGGTGGGTATTTTGTCGAAAGTTGTACAGCTGCCATCATTCAGTTGTGTAATTGATGACAGTGCAATGGTTGCTTCACCAGCAAAGTCATCTCGCAGCAATTTGTCTTGGTCATAGACAAGCAAGTGAATAGTAGCTCCTGAGGTGGTCAGACATTCTTGGGGGATATTGTTGCTGAAGTGGACACAGAAGATATAGAATTGGCAAAAAAAAAAAAAACACAAATGTGATATGTTTTTCTTTTTTGTAAAACAAAATAATTCATAAATGCTGGAAAAGAAAGTTGTTCATGTTGAATACTTTTTTTAACAATTTACATCTTAGCTGCTTTTTTTTCCTTAAATGTTCTTTAGACACTTTATTCTCCAGCCATCTTAAGGTGAATTTTGTCTGATGCAAAGTTTTGTTGTTGATTGTTGTCTGCTTATACTCAAGCCTGAGACACACACACACACATGTATGTATAATCAAATTCATTTTTGTGATACACATAATTTTGGTGTAAAATTCATGTAACATTATAAATTGTCAATAGTTTATCTTGTATGTTAATGTGAAATATCACATGTGATTAATTATATATATATATATATATATATAAAATGTGTGAATATATATTTGTTCCTCATCATTTCATGCATGAAACAGTTGTTAGGCACAAACAAAAAACCATTGTAATTGAGTAAAATTTAAAGTCTACTTGCAAGTTAATGAAGTAATAAATTTACACCTGGGGCAAAATAACTAAATCAGTAATATATAATTTTAAAAATTAAATTAAAAAAAGTGGATATCAACTCAGAATGACAAATCAGGGTGCCGAGTTCAAATTCCAGTTGAATTTCTTGCATTCACTTTCACACAAATACCCTTAGGAAAGGTATTAATCCATCTCTTCCCTCCAGTTATCGCAGAAAGCAATGACAACCTACTGCGGGATAATCTTCTGCCCAGTCAGTCATGTCTCTTTCGAGACATGATCACCCAAGCGTGTATCACGTATGGCACTTAACTGGATGCCTAATAAAAGATTATTTTAAAAAATCATCTAGCACTGTTTTATTGTTACTACCAGCACTCACTGTACATTATTGTATATATCATTTTCTATATTTAGTGGGGGAAAGTGTTCAATATTGATAGAGCATTGGTAGCTGTAAAATGCCTTTGGAAATGGTTTGATGATTGCTTATGGGTATGGAAATCCCAGTCACCATGCTCTGTTGAGTTCTGTGTTCACACTGCTTATAACCTTATAACTATTCTTTCAGGATATAAATATTTTTATTTTTAGATCAAGCATTGTCAAACTTTGACTCATAAAGTTGTCTTTAATTTTAGGTAATATTCGTATGTTAATATTCACATTGTTTGAACTGTTCTCATCTCATCTTAACATATTCACAATGTTTCAGCCTTCTTCAAGTGATAGAAATATCATTCACTAGGTTTGATTGTTCTAGTTCCACAAACCATTTTGTCTCATTATCAGTTATCTCCCTTTAACCCAACTCTCAAAGTTTTTTGTTGTTGTTCACAATTCTTTGTGTTAAATTACTGGATTCAAAAAATGCTTTTATCAGTTTGTTCATGTGTCATCTGCGTATGACTTTTTGGAACATATAAATGTAGTGACTCAGTAACCACTGTTTTTTTTTTTTGCTTTTTTTGTTGTTTATTTTTAGTAGAGCTCATATTACATTTTTATTGTTATTGTCTTTAATATATTAGAATGAAACTGACTGGGCTTTTTTGATATCACTCTGCTAGTTTTAATTCTTTGTTAAATCTGTAATGTAGATCTTGACTTGAAGTTAAAACTTAGTAACTTTTTTTACTTAATTGGAGTAGATAGGCTTTCTTTTCATCTGGTCCATACTTCTCTCCTTTCACTTAAACAGGAGCAGACATTGCTGATTACCAGTAGATGTCTCAGTCCCTGCTCGTAATAAATGCAAGCATGTTCTAAATGAAGCAAAGTTATTGTTTGCTGATAGGATGAAACAATTCATATGTAGCATTTAAAAGTTTGGTCCTAGAGATTACTTGCAGCTCTGCATGTGTGTTCTGAATAACAGCAAACCTTGATTCCCTCATCAATTCAATCAAATCCTGCTTTTCAGATTGTTCAAAATCCTCAACTGTAGTTCCTGTTTTTACTAACACCGGTAAACCCTCTGACCCTTTGAACTATCACCCTATTAGCCTCTTACCACTTTTTAGCACAGTATTTGAGGCTTTAATGCTGAAGTGGTGAAGCATCTCATCTCACCTCACTGTCATACTCTCTGACAAACAATATGGCTTCCATTTTGTCATCTCTACTGCTGGTGTGCTAACGACTATCATTGAAGATATATACCAGGCTCTTGATAATAATGACAAAGCTCAAGTTGTGGTTCAAGATATCTCGAATACATTTGACAGTTTGGCATGCTGGCCTTCTGTAAAAACTCTATTATTATGATATGATTGGACAACTATTTGATTTAATTCAATCGTGCCTATCACATTATCAAATGAAGGTCGATTTGAACAGGAAATCTTCCAGATCCTTTCATGTGAACGCAGGTGTCCCTCAAGGCCCTGTCCTAGGTCCTATGCTGTATCTGGTCTTCAATGATATTCCTGATGTCATCAGTTCCAAAGTAGGCATTTATGCAGATGACACTCCCATTTACTCTCATCCCAGTAGAAAATTTGCCAAGACTGACAAATCAAACTTGGCTGCTGCTCTGGAAATGGACTTCCAATCAGTTGTTAACAGGAAATGGTTTGTAAATTTTAATGCCTCTAAAACAAAACTACTCTTCTTTAACCACCATAGAGAAACTTTCCTGCCTGCCATCATGGTTGATCCTAGTCTCATAAAGAGCAACATGCTGCACCTCTTTGGACCCTCACTTTTTTTTAACCAACTAGAAGTTGAATGACTACATTGAATTTATAGTGGCATCTACAGTTAGGGAAGTTGGGTCTGATGAGTGTTTCTCATCAGAATCCATCTTGCACATTTATAAATCTACCATTCATCCATGCATTGAATACTGTTGACATATCTGGTTGGGTGCATCTGCTATTTATCTTGAGGTTCTTGACAAAGTCCATAGAAGGATCTGCAATGTAATCAATTCTGACTTGACAATTCAACTTCAGTCACTTTCTAACCATTTCATTTTTATGTGAAGTGGCTTCCTTCTGTCTTTTTTTACAAATATTTTCTGACGAGTTTTTTTACCTGGTCCTTAACCATATGAATTTAAGCATGCTACTAGATTGGCATCCAAGTCCCACACTTTTGAAATAGTTAACTGTAGCCACAGCCCCAACAGTTTTTCTCACTTTCCATCTGTAGAACTCAATTCCATTTTCTTGCTTCCTTGATAGCTACAATATCCAAAAATTTAAATGCAACATCAACTGCTATCTTCTATCTTCTTGAATCCTGTTCATCTTTTATCCTTTCATCAGTACCCCCTGTACCCAGTCATTTCTCTCCCTATAACCACCTGTGTACTAGTGGTGGTCTCAACTTGCTTGGGGTGAAATGATTAAAGAAAAAAAAAAGGGAATTGTAAGTTGCATTCACTTACGTGCAAATACCCTTGGGAAAGGTATTAATCAGTCTCTTCCCTCCAGCTATGGGTTAAATAACAGGACAGATTCGTTTCTGTAGCCTTGGTTGGCAACCAGTCTACCGCAGAAAGCAATGGCAACCTACTGCGGAATAATCGTCTGCTAAGTCAGTCATGTGTCTTTCGAGACATGATCGCCCAAGCGTTTATCACGTATGGCACTTAACTGACTGACTGAAGTTACTCATGGTAGGAATTTATCCATTATTGTCATGGTCTGTTTTGTTTGTCTTCTGCTGCAGACTAAAAATCTTAATTATGATAAGCAACTAAAAACCAAAATAAAAGAAACGTACGAATTAAAATTAATTATAAATGAGAGAAAAACTCCCATATGTTAATGATGACAAGTAAGGGACAATTTCCAATTCATTTTCCTGAAATAATAAGTATTAATCATTTTGCATTATGTGAAATTAGAAATTGTCATTATTAAAGGTTTTATGTACAAGATAACAAAGACTGCATCACTTGAAGACTTTCAACAGTGGCAACAACTAAAGTGAACATCACATGTAAATCTGAGAAAAAATGACTTCATCAGGATGTTGATGTTCTATACTACTTCAAACCAAAGGTTAGGAAGGAAACCCCCATCTATACTGTAAAGAGGAGTAACAGCTACTGTATTTGCGGAACCTATTTTTCTGTAAAATTATTTTACAGGAAAGATTTTATAAATTTCAACCAAATGTAGTGAATGCAGACTGTTTTCTTACAAAGAAATGGCTAATATCACCATTACCTTATTGTAAAGATGTGGTGAATATGGAATTAAAAGTAACTCTCTTTTCACTTTTTGCAAATTTCACAATCCAGTGTGAAACCTAATTTTGACCAAAAGGAAAAAGGATTGAATCATTACTGAAGGAAAAAGATGACGCCAAATTTCACAATCTAACATGAATTAATTTTCCAACAAATGAAAGAAAGTGATTTACAAAACTTGAGAGAAATTTATGAGCCAGTGCCAAAAAGTCTTTTCCTATAAAAACAGAATCAGTCAGATGAGAGTGAGATCAGACACTGCCATGGTGTGACAAAGGAAATTTCAAGCCACTGACCCAGATATAACGTCCCTATACACATTCGTTCTTCCTTTTCTTCTTGCATGCTATTTTCTCTTCTTTGTCCTCACCATTCTTGCTGTCAACAAAAATAACAAGATACTTCAACTGAGTCTTAAAAATTAACTTCAATAAATATAATTTTTCTTTCTTGCTTTACCTTCCTTTTTACTTTCTCACTGGCTATAAAAGGAAAGAAAGGACGGAACACAGACTTTATTAATATCCTGTTAATCTTTTCGGCATAAATGCATTCGTAACCTACAACTAGAACTCTGAATTCACTTAACTATGTACTACATTTTCTCTTTGAACATTTAACTCCTACAAATTGATGTTATTCTGTTAATAAAATTCCTCTTTAGCATACAAACAACATTTTTTTACAGTATTTACATTATTCAGACTATTGTCTTCATCTTTGTTGCAACAAAGATGAGGACAATATTTCAAGTAATGTAAATACTGTAAATACTACCTCATCTCAGAAATATAGACAAAATACTTTTATTCTTCCAACCTTCTGATGATTGTGATAATCCTAAGTCATAAGGAGTTTGGTTATGATGGCACAAGGTCAATTTAATAAACATTCAACCTTCTTCTTGCTTCATGGGAACTTAATAATTGTAAATCAAAAGTTTTATCCTATTGCCCTACGGGTTATTTTTAATATTCCCTTAATGAAATATGTTGAAGGTATGTTCATCTGCTGTCTTTATTTTTTCTTCTAAATGATTTTTTATGAATTTTCTTTGTTCTTGAGTCTTCTGTGTTTTTGTTTTATCACTATACTTACTAATGTGACTTACTTTTGATAATATCAAGGAAATGAGACACACAAAGAAGGTAGAAGAACAAAATGCTTAGGTAGAGAATAAAGAAAAACAAACAACAAAAAATCTATTACTAACAACTTGCCTTACAATCTCTGTCACTAATCTCCCTTTGTATGCAGCCACATGAAGGTTTTCCAAAAAAAAATAAAAATAAAAATTGATATTGATTTAATTTTGGGAAATCAGTCAAACTAAGAACATTTCACTCTTCATAAGATATATCTGACACTATGCGTTAGAGCAAATGAAGCTACTCCCAATGATATGAAGATGCTATAAATGGGATTGCTGTGAGGGAATGAAAGAAAATGATATTGAGTTGGAAACAGAGACAAAAAGAGGAAAGGTATTACAATATTAATTAACACTTTTAATAATGTTTTTTTTTATTTTGTTGTTATGTATATGGCAGTTATTCAACATTAGTGTCAAGTTGACAGTAATCACGAGTCATGATCTTTGTTTTATGAATTGTACAAATTGCACCATTTTAGACAAAATATGTCTTGAATATACCCAGCTATTCTGTATATCTCAAGAACCAATATGTTAGGTAATTATTCTGACATGAAATTTTGACTTTAAAATATACAATATGTATGAGCATTGTGGTGCAATGGATATTGGCTTGGAATGAGAAATCAGAGAGCCAAGTTCAAATTCCAGTTGAATTTGTTGCATTTAGTTATATGCAAATATGTTTGGGAAAGGAATGAATGCATCTCTTCTCCCTCTAGCTTGGAGTTGAGTAGCAGGACAGATTGGTTGCAAACCAAAACTACAGAACCCAATCTACTGGAGAAAGAAATGGCAAACCTACTCTGGGAAAATCTTTTGCCTGGTCAGTCATGGATCAAGAGAAATTGGAGTAGATATACTAAACTATCGCCCGGTTCACACTCCACCCACATTTATTGAACAGGTAAAGAGGCTCATCCCTTGTTTCCTGTTTAGGATGTGGTTTCCAGTTTTTCTCTTTTCCAATCTTTTCACTCTTACATAGCCCCCTGTGCATCAGTGGCGTTTTTGCCTTGCCTGGGGTGATATGATTTAAAAAAAAAAAAAAAGAAAAATGATCACCAAAGCATCTATCACTTATGACTGACTGATTGTATTAAGTGTATTAACCCCAAAGATCATGTTCAATAGAATAAATACTTAGTGTTTTATTTATTTATTCATTCTTGTTCTGTATTTGGTCATGAACTAATTGATTTCTCTATGTATGCTTATCCTAGTTATCTAGTATGCTTAGCGAGAAGAATGTACATATTAACTAAATTCCTACTTTATAGTAATTGAATCATAAAATCTTAAGTGCATTAACAAAAAGCATTAAGTATTTGTTTATGCTTTTATGTATTTCTTTTAAATCATAATTAGTTTCTGTTTTAATTTCTGCGACGAAGGGTTACTATTATTTACATTCGGCCTAGTGTTCTAATCTTTGTTGCTGTCATTACACCGTTTTGGCCATTTTGAACTGGACTTTTTATTTAATCTATGGGGCTAGATGGTGGCTAAGATTGTTTTCATTATGCTAACCATGTCAAAGGATATATCTCACTTTGTTCTTATTTAATTCTGCTCAGTTATTAATTTACATTTATCCAAGAGGGTGTTGAAAGTTCTTGACTCAAGACCTTTCTGAAAAATAGTATTTCAATAGCCAGACATCAAATGATGTTATCAGTTCTCAACTCAATATTTATGCTGATAACCAAACTTTTTACACTTGCCTTAATGGTAAGTCTAATCAGTTCAATGTCAAACTGGTAACTGATCTAAAAAGTGACCAATCTGTTAAGTGGAGCCAGAAATGGCCTACTAATTTTAGGACCTCCAAAACTTCTCTCTTTTAATCTTATGAGAAAGCCATTATTTTTATCTTCATGGCTGATGCTAACCTCTGGAAGAGTAATGCTTTGTGACTTCTTGTACTATTTTTTTTCTACTGACATAAAGTGAACAAATTCTTTTGAATCAACTGTGAAGAAAGTTGTTTTTTTTTTCTTGCTAGAATCTAATTTACACATTTACAAAGTTTATCATTCATCCATGCACTGAATATTGCAGCCGCATCTAGTCTGATGTGCTTTACTATGTATTTAGATTTTTGTTAAAATCCAAAAAAGAATCTGCAATGTTATTGGTCCTGACCTGTCATCTCAGCTTCACTTATCTTTTTACCACTGTATCATAATTTCACTGTTTTTTCTATGAATATTTTCATGGTAATTATTCTGACAAGTACTTCTCTTTGATACTTCAACTTTATGAATTTAAGCAGAGTACTATACTTAACATCAGTCAGAGATGGTTGAAATTTGTCCTGCACATAATGAGGAAAGAGGGTTTGAAAAATTTCATACTCACAGGATAGATTGAAGGCAAGTGAGAAAGAAGAAAACAATGTATAACTCGCCTTGAGTAAATGGCTAACAAAAAGACAAAATTTATTAAGAGCTACAAAGAACAGGAAAGTAGAGTCATGATTGTCAACCTCCAGAAGGGACTTGACACATAGAAGAAGACTAGCTTGGCAGCTAGGTCTTATTTTACAGGTGAAATGGCTAAATGTAATTGCAAGTTCTATGTTAACAGTTTCTTCTTTTGCACTTCTCATTCATGCAACATTTTTATGGCTTCTTGCTTTCCAGTCCACTTCAACAATATAAATGCAATGTTATTGTTATCTTTTGTTTTCTAAATTTGTTTTTTATTGTTCTCCCGCCTTAACAATGCTTTTCTTTTTTTCATATTCTATCACACTCAGTAATTCCTTGCATCTTTATTGCCTTGCCTAGGGTAAAATGATTAAAAAAAAAAATAGTTCCAAATCTTAATATTCCAGAATATTGATGGCAACTGTATGAAAAATTTCATGTCTTCTCATCTGTTTCACCTCTGATCAGGTGACTGCATAAAAGGATTTGCTTTTGAAATATTTTCTTTCTTTTACAGTCAAATCTCCACCTCCAGTCCACTGCCCTTACCAATGAACTAGCATTTGGCAAGAAAATTATATTATTAGCCCATTTTTTAATTTCTTTTTTAACATTATTTTTCTCATTAATATGCTGTTTTAATTATATTAAAGGCTTAATCAATAACTCTATCAAGCAAATGCTCATTTTTCAAAATAACATTAGATATTTGTTGAACTTTGTCTAGCACAAGGCCACAATGGTTTTTAAAGTATTTTTTAACAGTTATCTGTTCTAGTTAGTGCATTAAGTTTTAAATGTATTGTTACAATCTTTAGGCTAATCACTGAGTCATACAATGGTGTTTTTAATTTGTATGCATTATATAAAAATATTAATGGATACTTGTATATTATACCCACTCATGTCTGGGAATATATCTATATAAATATAAACATATATAATGTGTGAGTGGATTATGTTTAAAATAATTGTGTGTTAGTGAGTGATTATGCCTAATATTAATTTTTTTTGTGTGTGTGTGTGTGTGTGTGTGTGTGTGTGCGTGAGAAAGAGATAGATTATGCCTAATGTTTATCTCTAATATAATGTATGTGAGTATGTGAATGTATATATATGTATAATGAGTGTGTATCATGTTCCTAATGGATTTTAATATTGTTTAAAATGTTTTATCCACTATGATTATTACTATTTAATCTCAAATTTACATTTCCTCTTCCAAACTTTTACGATTGGAATCAAAATGGCTTTTAAAACTTAGGCTTCTACTTAAAGTAAAATTTTAATTTAGTTTTATTTTTGTCTGAATTTAATTTTGAAATATGATAAACAAAAAGAAAACTCGAGATTATATTTAAAAAAAAAAATCAGTATAGAAATTGCAGTTTCTTCAATAACAGAAGAAAAAATACTACTAAAACCTGAAGTATGCAAATGGAAATTCTATATTCTAAAGAGATTTTTTTTTTAATATCTAAACTCTGAAAACAAAAAGAATAAAGTAGTTAATTTTTCTGTCTGTTTTTAATAATTATTTAATTATTAAGTTATTGCCATTTGAAAGACACTGTATGCATTTGTTTTGTTTTATTGTTTTGTTTTGTTTTGTTTTTTGTATTTTCTTCTATAGTTTGTTTCTTTTTCATTCATTTGTTTGGCCTTATTGCAGTATTTGCAATAGACTAAAGCACATTTCTATTTAGGCCATAGGAAGTAATAATGAATACACATTCTTAACCAATAGGAATATTTACTGTCCTCTTGTTATATATACTCAACGCACCTACCCTCATCTGTTCCTTCACTCATTTGTTTCCTTGACCAAGCCTTCGTTATGTTATCCAAGAATTTAATCAATAATTGATACTTAATGAAGCTATAATGAACAAATGCAAACAAACTTGTTTTCTTTGTGGTTTCTTTTCTATTGACATTAGCCAAATAAATTTTCTTTCCCCTTTTTGTTGAATTGCTTTGAAGACTTACTTTCTTTTCTCTCTAACTGCACTTGACTTACTCTTTCATTTTTTTATGTCATTTTCTTTCTATTTTTGGTCCATTTTTTTTTTCTTTTTAAATAACGTTTTTTTTTCTTTTCCTCATTTTCAGGGATTCAGTTAACTTCTTTCTACATTCACTTATTTTAATTTTTTTAAATTTCTCTCCTGGTTTTTACATAACTTACAGTTTTTTAAGTTGTTTTCTTTTTTTCTTCATTCAAAACATTTTTCAGTTTTATCATTAATTTATATTTTATGATTTACATTTATGATTTATATTTTAAAACATTTTTTAACATCTATCTGGTTTTTTTTTTGCTTTTGTTTACTTTAATAAAAATAATTCAATAAAAAAAAAAACATCTCTCTCAAATATAGATATATAGTCATCCGCAGACAGATCTGTTTCACAGCTCATCAGTATGGTCAGACATCCAATATCTATATATATATATATATATATATATATATACATACACACACACACATATGTATATAATATATATGTGTGTGTGTGTGTGTGTGTGTGTGAAAGGGAAAGATAAAGAATTTTAAAATCATTTATGTCATTAGAGGCCAAAAGAAATATTCCATCGCTTTTATCTCATCAAACATTTTCAATTTGTCATTTTTATTTTTTTTACACTACAGAAGAAACTAGAAAGGAAACTTCTTTTGAATAAACACATAAGAAAACAAGACTAAAGTCATTTCAAGTCTTCAGTAATGTCCAAGGTAAGATCAATACTTTATCCAGTAGAAAGGAACAGTCATATTATTTTTATTTAATAGGTTTTTTTAAAATATTAATCTAGTATACACATCCTCACCTGCTAAAAATTGGAAATGATTTCTTTTTCTTTTACAATGTGTGTTCATTCTGTTACTTCATTCTATTTTATATTTCATCTCATATAGACATTTGTTTATTAATTTTATAATTGCATGAATTTATGTGTAACAGTTTGAAATAAATGCGTACATAATAATTAAAATTATACAGGCTGCGGCAGAAATACCGCCAACGTAATGGTAAGACAATAGCTAGATGAAGACACCATTGCCATTAATATCTTACTATTATATGGGAAGTATTTCTGCCACCACCTGTATATGTATTTAATTCATATAAAGTTCATGTTTTATTCCATTAAAATCATATTTTTCATTGTGTATAATCCATATACATAAAATGCAATGTGAATCGATGTGTGTATGATAATTTTTTGCTCCATCAGAAGAATCTGACAGATGGATTGCCCAACTTTGTGTCATGGACTCTTTTGATTACATAGTAGAAACATAATTTCATTTTCTTTCAATTCTATAATTATTTAGTTGTAAATAAAATGTGCTCTTTCCTATAGGGATATGTAGGGTAAATAATTTGAATCTGAAAAAGCAGCATATATATGTATAGTTGTAATAGAAATGTGTAATATATCTAAATCTATCTAAACTTATTTATAAATGGAACTTTGTCTGTGTGTGTGTGTGTGTGTGTGTGTATCCGTTACCTATAGACTCTGAAATGGCTGAACCAATTTTCTTGAAAATTTACACAGTTGTACTGTAAGTGTCTGCAAGTGTTCTTAGCTAGGTTTTGTGTCGAGGTACCCCCCCGATCAATATCGATAATCGAAAAAATCGGGTTATAGAAGGAGTGGTCCGATTTTAATCAAATTTGATACACTCATAGACAAAGACACAAACGATATTCAGAAGTTTCAAGGTTGCAGTTCTTACAATAGTGCAGAAAATTTGATATCGATACCAGGAAACCAAAATTTGATTTACATCCATTCATTTTTCTTTCAGTCTACGGTTTCGCTTTAACTGGAAACAACTATTGCTTTTTAGTCTTTCGTGCCAACGTCTAAAGAGTCTGAGCTCCAGGACCATGGATTAGTTTTAAAGCTTGCATTACACCCGAGCAATGCCGGGCTATACTGCTAGTTTATAATGTGTGTGTTTAATATGTTTATGATGTGTGTGTGTGTGTGTGTGTGTGTATGTAATATATATATATATATATATATATATATGTGTGTGTGTGTAAAAATATACAAAATAAACAGTCATAATAGGCAAGGTGCTCATCTCTGTATTAGACATTTCTGACTGATAACAAAAAAACAGAATTTTCTTATATTTTAAAATGTCATAATTTATCATGTAATTCAAAGGATGTGGCTTCCCTCTGTCTATTCTACAAATATTTTCATGGCCTCTGCTCCGATGAACTTAAGTCACTGGTACCCCCACCACAAGAATTTATTTGTGCAACCAGACTGGCAACAAGATCCCATCTATTTACAGTTAGAATAATCAAATGCAGGCAAGAATTCTACTCCAGCAGCTTCTTTTCTCGCACTTCCTGCCTGTGGAACTTCCTTCCATTTACTTGCTTTCCTGACGGCTGCAACCACCAGGAATTTAAATGCAATGTCAATATCCATCTCTTACCTACTTGACTGCAGTCCTGTTATATCTTGTTCTTTTCCTTTCTCTCTACCTTTGCAACTGTCTTCACATCTGTGTGCTCATCCTTCTCTTGCCCTTTCTCTGACACACCCCCTTTTAACTATTTCATCTTTCTCTTCACTCTCCTCCCAACTAAACTTTTACTCTTATGTAGCCCCCTGTGCATCAGTGGCAGTACCACCTTGCTTGGGGTGAAACAATTAAAAAAAAAAGAAAATTAAAAAAAATTAGAAACGCATTTTTAATGTTGCCTCCATTCAGGATATAGGCAATTATGACTCCTCAGCTTCCCTTTCTTTTGTAATCTATGAATAGCCATGACTTCTTAAGAAAGATCTTGGGGTGGTTTACTGATCTTTAAATTGGTTATCCTCCAAGGCTACTGTTATTTAACCCATAGTTTGGGAGAATGTGAAGAGATGAATTCATGTCTTTCCCAAAGGTAGTAGTACAGAAGTGAATGCAACTCTCTTCTGGCTTTTTGCTTCCCAGTCAACTTTGATCTTCAAAAATTTAAATGCAATGTTGATTTTTATTTGGTGTCGTAATTATTGTTCTTTCTTCTTAATACTGCTTTCTTTTTTCTCAAATTTTTTTTTCCTATTCTTTTACATTTAGTAACCTCTTGCATCCTAGTAGCTTTATTGCCTTTCTTAAGGTGAAAAGATTTTAAAAGTGTGTGTGTGTGTGTATATATATATATAATATTGTCATATGTTGATGGCACAGCTCAAAGTTTCATTTGACATGCAAGCATCAGGTATATATTACAAACTGAGTTTAATAGATTTGAGTTTAAGTTTATTCTTTAAAAGAATCTGACTCCTGACAAATCATTTTTGTCTTTCCTTTTTATATAACTCTTAAATTACTTATATATATTTCTTTTTTCATTGTATTGTATCTTATAAACTTAAGTTACTGCTTTTTAATAACAAGAGTAAAAATTTAGATACCCTAACACTATTTTAATATTTTTTTAAATGTTAAAATTTTATTTTTATAATTTTTACTTTGAAAATTTTAATTTTTTATAGTAAATAAAAAATTAAAATTTTCAAAGTAAAAATTATAAAAATAAAATTTTAACATTTAAAAAAATATTAAAATGCAGGTAGATGAAATCAAAAGGAATTAAATTCCTAATTGATTTCATCTCACTGCATTTTAATATTTCCTAATTTTAAAATTTTATTTTTATAATTTTAATTTTTTGTCTACATGTAGTCTTAGTATATTTAAATTTTTACTTTTTTTATTAAAATACAGTAGGTCTCTCAAAATTTTTCATATGCAAATTACAAAGAGAATTTTAAAAGTTGGTTTTTATGAATACAACAGATTATACAACACTTTATACTGTTCTTCTGGACTTAACTGATGAGAACATTCAGAGAATAGCAGTAGCTCCTTCAGCCCTGAGAGACACAGGTTCAAATCTTGTCAGATAGTGCAAATTTTTTTTCATATTATTTCTCAAACATTCAGGCTGGTAGATAAAAATAAATAAATATACCGTTTAATAAATAAGCAGTGTGTCTACTCAAATACAAGTATCCACTCAGAATAATGTTTAATGTTTAAAGTGATGAAAATTTGTTGGATTAATAGAAAATCCATTCTAAAATTTTGTTTGTTTACATTTAAATATGAAAATGGGCAGATATGAAAAATATTTCAGATCTATGACAAGAGAAATTTCACTTAAAGGCACAAATATGGCCTTGCCTGACTATAGATCTATCTATCAATCTATCCCTCTCTCTCTCTTTCTTTATTTATATATATATATATATATATATATATATATATGTTTTAAATAACTTTAATCCAAAAGGAAAAGTAGGAAGATTAATCCCAAAGTCCCGATCCTAATTAATATTAATATTTTAATATTAAAAAATGATACAGATGGAGAGCTCAATGTAATTAAAATTACAGAGCCAATTATAAAATAAAATAAATTTCGATGTTCAAAACTGCTGAATGACCATTTCAACATGAAATCCCTAAGAGAGATTTTACATCTCATCGGCAACTACCACATTTTCAAAATGAAATAAAAAAGGAAGGTTAAGAATTAAAAAATTTACGTCACAAAAAAAATCGGTTAGCAATCAATGTCTATTTTTAGATTTTGGACAATTTTACTTTTAGATAGAGTTGCAAGTGAAAAAACTTGAAAATTAGGCTTTGTCTAGATTTACAAAGGGAAAGGGGTTAATGGATGGAATAGGAAGTGGGTTAAAACGAAAGAGAAAGAGGGAGGGGGTAAGAAAGAGAAGGAAAATAAAAAGAAAAAAGAAAAATTTCCATATTTTAGAGACGCTTGATATGTGTCAAACAAAACTAGCGTTTATAAATGGGTTAAAGTATTAGAAAAAAGATTTTTAGAAAAAACATTTAGGGGAAAATGTGGTAGTTGCCGATGAGATGTGAAATCTCTTAGGGATTTCATGTTTGAACATTGAAATTTAATTTATTTTACATATATATATATATATATATATATACATACATACACACGTTCATGTATATAATAGTTTATCAGGTCATTCTATGAAAAATATCAAAATTTAGTTGGAGAAAAAAATACTTTTATTTATTCATTAACATAGATTCTATCATGAATGTCTTGGCATGAGAGTAATAGCAAGAAAGAAGGATATTAGATTTAAGGCCCAAGATTGTACAAATGGACAAGTCTATTGATTTATTCAGTTTGGTGTCATTGTGATTGTAGGTTCAATTTCAGCACTGGTTAGTACAGACTTGGTGGCAAGCTCTATTAAATCAGAACAAGACCATATATCCAGGGATATGAATAGTAAAATAAAACCATCTGCACCTCAAAGATTAAATAAAAGGTTCAGTTCCAAATTCCTTGAAGGTTATCTGGATTGATATAGGACTTAAGAAGTATGCAACAGCTGTAACATCATGATAACAACAAAAATAAGGACATTAGTCAGAATGTAAATGTTCCAACCATTATCTATAAATATTCCTTCTGTCTTCACATTCTTTTCAGCTATGTACACTAGTAGTCTGAATAGCATTTTTTTTAATTATTTAGATAAAGCATTTTCAGTTATTAATTTTTCAAATTGCATTTCTTTCATCATAATTGCAGTTGCTTTTTATTGCACTCTGAGAGTCATATTCTGCAATCACTTGTAACACAGCTTAGAAATAAAAAAAGACTCAGCCACTTTTTGTTTTTATGCTTTCATCTTGTCTCTTTTTGTGGAAGACTCTTTATTAATCTTTTCTTAATCTTGCTTTCATAATGTTTTCTATCAATACAATCTCTACTTGGGGAAAGTAAACAATTCAAAATAGCAATAATGAATCATCTTTACACAAGGCTTAAAATCTCTTATCACATTGAGCTTTCTTGTTCTTTGCACAATATTATTTTTTGTTTTACTAGTTTAGAACATCAAAACCTTTATTGTTGGATTCTTACATTATATACTTTTAATTTATCTTTGGCAAATTTTTTTTTCTTGTTAAATTTTATCACAATTTTTAGGCAGATATAAACTGTGAGAAATTGGAATAAAGAAGTTGCTTTATATGAGGTTACAACATAACTTTTGAAAGTTTGGTTAAGGCATCATCCATGAAAGACAATCTTTTCAATTTTCTTTTTTTAGTTCCTTTGTTCCTTTCTCTAAGACTGAGATTTTTAAACATCTTTTCTGATTACCTTTTTATCTCTTCTGTTTTTCAAGCCATTTTTCTTTAACCTTTAAAACAGGTTCACTCTCTCTGTCATACTCCTGACAAATCATTTTTTCTCTTTCATTTATTATATCTATCAAATTACTTGTATATATTTCCCTAACTTTCTTTTATTGTATGTGCTTGGAAATGAAGAAAAAAAAATGAAATAAGACATAAAAAAATTATTTCTAGAAAAAGTTAGCCATTAACAAACTAAAGCAGCATAATAAAATCACAAATTGCAAATGAAGTCGTATGGCAGATTGATAGTAAAATTTTCCGCTTGAAAAACAGCAACATAGACATTTTTTTCCTCACTGAAAGAAAAATTATTGAAAAATTCTTCCCTTCTCAATAATTTATCTTTCTAATGTCTGTGTCTCTCCTTTCTTTTAGCAAACCAATGGCCATTTTTTTTCTTTCATCAATCAGTTTACAGAAAAAGCCCAGTTGTTACAAGAAATAACTGAAGGCTTTGATTTTCCTCAAAAGTTCAGAAAGTGACATTTCTCATTCTAATTTCAGATTCAGTGAAAATTTTGATTCAATAAACATCTATCGAGTCCACAATTCTCTCTTTTTTTACTTTTTTTTTAAACATTGCCATTTTTTTCATCTTTCCTGATTATATTTTTCCTTTCTTTCTCAATTTTTTTATCTACTACTTCTTCCTTTTCTTCCCCAAATGCACTCCACAATTTTTTTAAGCAAGTTCACCCCAAGCAAGGCAGTAAAACCAGTAAAACACAAGGACTTACTGTGTGTTTTCATTCCTTAGTAATCAAGAGGTCAGTAGAACTGGAAAGCAAGAAGCACAAGAGAATAGTACATATGATTGCATCTAACACAACTGTAAATTGATAAGACCTCATTGCAGGTCTAGTAATGTGCTTAAATTCATCAAGTTTAGGTAACATTGAAGAGTTCATCCAAACAATTATCATAAAAAAGTAATTCTAAAAAAGTACAAGGAGGCAATTTTACAGCAGTAAGAAAGTGAAGTCAAGATGACATGTCAAAACCAATAATATTGCTGATTCTTGTTTAGATTTTATCAAGGATCTCTAGATATAAAGCAGAAGCTCTAGACCATATGTGGCAGCAGCATTCTAAGAATGGTAAACTTATAGAGATGTAAGGTAACTTTAAGAGAGAAAAATTGTCTTGCATGGCACATTGAACCAACTTTCTTAGCAACAGATCTGGTAATTGGTTTGATATAATCTTTCCATTTCATGTCAACTGAGAATGTTAAACTGATATGGCACAATGAGTCACTCTTCTTGAGGATAGCATCAGCTATATTGATGGAAGGCAAAAAGGAGTCTCTTAGGTGATTAATAGAGCACAGTTTAGTTTTGAATGTGTTAACAAATTGAAGATCATTTTTTGATAACAGCTGCCAATTTGACCTTATCAGACTATCGAGAAAGAAGTAATTCGTAATGTCATCAACATAGATACCAAGTTGAGAGTTGATGCCACTAAGAAGGTCATTAATGAAAATTAAAAACAGTCAGATCAAGAATAGAGCCTTGAGGGGGACACCTGCATTAGTACAAAAACTGTTTAGAAATAATGTCTGTTTATGATAACTTTCATTTCATGATTTGAAAAGAAAGATTGGATCAGTTCAAAAACTTGGCCAAAGACACCATAACTTTTTAACTTGTAGAGATCTGCATGTCAAACTCTGTCAAAAGCTTTTGAGATGTCCAAAGCAACTGTCTGCACTTCTTATTTACAGATGGGATAGACACTTTCCACAGTTATTGTCAGTACATCAGCAATTGACCTAGAGAAACAAAAGCCATATTACTTGTCTGAAAGGGGGTTCTGTGACATGAGATGAATGAAAGCATCTATACCAACTTTCACTTTAGAGAAAACCTTAGTGGTGCAATTCTCAATATGAAGGTTAAAAATATCAGTTCAAGGAGCATCTTGAAGAAAGTCGTGGCATGAATACCAATCATCATATTGGTAATGGAAAGAGGTCCTATGAATAGAAGGTTCATCTGTATAATAGATGATTTGAATTGATAGTACAGAGTGATCTGAGTTTCCAAATGGACAGTGTTGACACAAGCTAGGAAAGAAGGTAAGATATACTCCTGATCAAAATTTTAAGACCACTTAAAAATCTTTAAAAATACAATGTCAATAGACATCTCCTATCTCACTAAAACTGGATAAATAATTTTTAATGATAGCATATTTGGATATGAAAAGTTCTAGTTAGGGTTGTCTCATTTCTTCTCAGATGAACAACTGTGCAGGCTAGAAGGTACTTTAGTGGAAGAAAAAACAGAATCTACCTTACCAGAAGTTAAAGCTGATAATTTTATTTAAATAACTGCACTCCTGTGTCAGTAATATTTTGGTGCAAAACAGACTGAACCTTTATATTTTAGTCCAAAAATCTGTGCACTTAGATTTGACTAAAGCCATGCTGACTTTTAGTAAGTGCCATTTCATTATATTGTCATTAAAGCTTAGCTATAATACTTCCTACACAGTATTTTGTTTTTAAAAAGTAGCTTATAAGCATTACTCCACTTCATGATACATACTCATCCCACAAAAAATATATGTAAATTTGTGTATCAGTTTGTTTGTTTTTTTTTGTCCTATAGTTTTTATTCTATTCTTATGTGTGCATAGGATAGTGGCCATTGTCAAAGAAAGTGTGGGACCAGTGTGCCAGATTCAACTTCATCTTAGGGCATTGTGTTCACAGTCCTACAAATAACTTTGAGAAGGGTATGAATCTGTTTCTTCTCTTTCTAGCTATGGGTTAAATCAGTTAGTTAAGTGCCATATGTGAAACATGCTTTGGCGATCATGTCTCGAAAGAGACATGACTGACTGGGCAGAAGATTATCCTGCAGTAGGTTGCCAGCCAAGGCTATAGAACCCAATCTGTCCAGTTATTTAACCCATAACTGGAAGGAAGAGACAGATTAATACCTTTCCCAAGGGTATTTGCGTGTAAGTGAATGCAATGAATTCAACTGGAATTCGAACTTGGCTCCCTGGTTTCTTGTTCCGAGACAAATTGGACTCAATAGCCTTCATTAGCAACCTATTTAGAAGAAAGATAACTCTGAATTAAAAACTGATGGGTGTAGCAATTCCACCCCATAAAAAGTCTACTTGCTTCAGAAACTACAGAAGTGACAACTTGTCATTGTCTCATTTGTTCTTTACTAATATTAACAATTTTTCGAGGATATTTTTTAATACCATGTCCCTTCATTGTGCAAGGGTTTATGGCTTTTTACAGACTCTTTCTTTATCATTTCTGTGTATTGACATGGTTTCTTAGCTAACCACTCCACTACCTTCCCTATTTCCCAAAACAGTTTAATTTTTTTTTTTTATCTTACTCATAATTCCAAAAGAAGAGTTCTGATCCTGAATAAGAACAATAAAACAAACACAATTATCTTTCTTTGGATAAGATATAGTTGTCATACTCTGCCAAAAATCTAATTTTTTAATTCAAATGAAAGTGCTCATGCCAACATTTACAGCACATAAAACAAAACAAAAACATATCCTAATTTCATCTGGTTCACACCTACTTCTGGAATGCTGTTAAAATATACTGTGGTCAGAAAACATTTTTGACCAATTAAGAAAAGCCTTAACAGCTTTTACAGCAGCTATTTCTGCACCACTGGTTGACCATAAAGTCAACCCTGTTTTCACCCATGAAGTCATGTCTAACCAGGCTGGCATTAGTGATGGATGCCCACATTGTGGGGGACTATACAACTAATGAGGTCACCAGCAGCAATGCCTTTGGCTAGCAACAAAACCAGCATCAGCAGAAACTATCTACCAATTGACTCCAAAACATTTAAAAAAAAAAAAAGAACTCACAATTGGAAAGATGCATTAAAAACAGGATTCAAATTTTGTAGAACAGTTTTCGTCCTCTTTGGCTTGAGTTCTTTAAATAAACACCGAGGCTGCAGAGCCACTATCACATACGGATCACTCAGACCAGTTGAATCCAGGCCAGGTAGGTCAGTTCCATTTATCACTGAAAAATAAGTGACAAAATTTTATTTATCTGAAATTTTATTGTTTGAATAAAATTGCATAAAAAGAAAAGGCTCAGAGCTAATGACTTGTTAAGAATTATATCTTTGTTTCTTTCCTCTGTTTCAGTTAGTTAGTACTGCAGCCTTCATTAGGTAAATATTATATGCAGAGCTTATAATTTATTTAATATACCAAATTTGCTGTGCTAGCAAAGTTTAGTTTTAAGCTCATTTTCAACTTAGATATAACCACAGATCAATAACTGCATAATGTTCAATCTATATAATGAACATTCACAACAGAATTAAGAGCATTGACAAGGAGAAATATTTTGAAAAATAATTTGAAAATATAGATTAAATGGATGAGAAACAATTATGAAAATCTTTAACCATTTATTAGACAACAGAGATAAGTAAGAAAAAAGTTATCAAAATCTTATTATATATATATAATAATATATATATATATATATAATAATGTGTGTGTGTATATATATACAATTATATAAAATTTAAAATTCTGACAATTTGCCCATTGCACCCTTTGTGTGTGTGTGTGTATATATATATATACACACACACACACACACACACACACACAAAGGGTGCAATGGGCAAATTGTCAGAATTTTAAATTTTTTATCTTTGGGCATGCATATTGTTTTTGTTGACTGCAAAGTATATTAGAGTGATTTGGGCAGTTTCTGTGAGAAAAAGAGCACTATGATACAATTCACTTCACCAGAAATTTGGGAACTGCATGCTGTACTGCTTGGCATTCATACTGGAAGCTCCAATGTGAACATTTCAGATGGTTTGGGTGTCAATCTGAGGAAAGTGCAAAAGATTAAGAAAGCTTTGGATGAGTCTAATTGTAATTATGAAAATGTTTACAGTGATCACTAGTGATGGTAACATTATACCTCCATTCATCTTCTCACAGAGCCTCAGACCTACATCAAGTCCCTTGAGGAGGTAGGGTTGCCCTGTCTCAAGAGATTGGCTGCTAGAAGATCCTATGTCTGGCAACAGGACTCTGCACCATCTAGTGCAGCATTAAAAGAACTCTGTATGAGAATGAAAAACAATGTGTAATGTAGAATAAGTCAATTGCAGTCTTCAGATCAGCTGTAATATCTTGCACAGAAGAGTGCAGGAATTTTTCATTATTATTATTTGACTGATCTTTCATAGCTAACTTTTCACAAGGAAATTGTAACCTATGTCATCAAGAGCCTACAATTTACTCAAGAGATTATTATGATTTTCCAACATAATGAATACTCTAAAGCCTTTTTTTCTGTTGTCCTCTATCAATAATGTATTCTCAGTTTCCTTCACTCAGTAACCTTTTGCATCTTAGTGGTTTTATTGCCTTTCTTGAGTGAAATGATTAAAAAATGGCTAATTGGTTCAAAGACTTGTCAATCATGGGCAGAAATTTTCCTTGCCGATCCATTAGAAATTTATTCCATGTTGCTGGGTGTCATATTAGATTTTGTTACCCTCTCTTTCAAAGTTAGTATAATTATTCATAATTATCATTATTATAATCCTTTACATGAAAGAACTTGCTAAACAGTGTTAGAATTTCTACTTTAGTTGTAGAGTCTGTGGGTGCTCAACTTTTGTGTTCCTGTGCCAAACTAAATTAAAATTCTATCAAAAATATTTACATCATCAAGTAACGCAAACATTTTTGTTGTTCAAATAACTAAAATATTATTAATTGAGTTAATAATCAATCTAATTAAACAGTGTCCATCTTCTTAAATTCCTTGGTAATTAACAAGATTAATTCATTTTCAGATTAATTAACTTTCAGACATTAATTTTTTATAATATTTTAATGAATTCATATGAGATAGCAAATATTTTTCTGTTTTCAAACTTTCTGAATGGAAATTAACACTGTCTTGTTAAATAACAAATTTTTCTTTCGATTGATTTGTTTATTTTATGGATTGTCAACCCTCAAAGATGTAATATACTTTGAATTGTAAGAATAATTGTTCTTTTTTTATTATTTTTTAATGTGGATGAATATAGTATAAGCAATTTTTTGAGAATAACAATGATTTTTTCCAGACAATAGTCCTTTGGTATTGATACTATTTAACTCATAGCTGGAGAAAGGAGATGGATTTATACATGTCAATATCCTTGGGAGATGTAACAAACCTGACTGGAATTTGAACTCAGCTCTCTAATTTCTCATTCAGAGCTGCTACACTACAACAAACCAGAAATAGAAAATCTTTGTATGAGACATACTGCTTGTTAGCTTGATTTGATGGAGATTCAACTGATTCCATATGAACTCTCTTGAAAATCAAACACAAAAGAAATTATTCTGCTTTTCTAAAGACAAATGATAAGGTTAAGAGTCTTGAAGATTTAAGCTTTTGATGATTATTCTTTTGAATTTGAGTGTTGCTAAAAAATTGCTTAATGTATTGCTAATGAAGATATCAAGAGAACAAACATAAGTCTGAAACGATAAAAGAAAAGCAATATCTTTATAAGATTTCGAAGATGGGTGTTATGTCTTCAACAAATAGTTCAAAGCATTGCTACATTTCTTGTTTTTAGATCAGTAAATTCATATCTTGCATATAGTTATTAGCTGAATTTCAATCTGAATTTTTCACTGTATACTGTCCAATCTATGTGATTAATATCAAACTTATTTATAAATGGAACTTTGTGTGTGTCCCCGTTACCTATAGACTCCGAAACGGCTGAACCGATTTTCTTGAAAATTTACACAGTTGTACTATAAGCGTCTGTGTGTGTTCTTAGCTAGGTTTTGTGTTGAGGTATCCCCGATAAATATTGAAAATCGATAATAAAAAAAATCAGATTATTGAAGGAGTGGTCCGATTTTAATCAAATTTGATACACTCATAGACAAAGGCATAAGAAACGATATTCAGAAGTTTCAAGGTTGCAGTTCTTACAATAATGCAGAAAATCGATTATATATATATATATATATAAAAGGCGAGATGTTTGTGTGCGTGTCTGTTTATGTGCCTGTATGTCTGTATTTTTTTTTTTTGCTTCGGGTTTGGCTCTAAGTAGGTATAATTGTAGTTCTTAGTCTCAGCCATGATACCATTTACTCAGAGGACTTATTTAGCCTTCAAAATTCAGTTTACAACAAAAAAACTTATTTGATATCGATACCAGGAAATCAAAATTTGACTTACATCCATTCATTTTTCTTTCAGTCTACGGTTTCACTTTAAATGGAAACAACTATTGTTTTTTAGTCTTTCATGCCAATGTCCAAAGTGTCTGAGCTCCAGGACCATGCATTACACGGGAGCAACACCAGGCTATACTGCTAGTTAATGACTAAATCTTTTTCCTTGTCAATACACTTGTTAAAATATATTTCTTGTGTAAAACAAATGCTTTTTTCTATGAGCTTAAATATATGGTTAATGCCCATGCACCTCTTAGAAAAAATTGATGCAATATCTAGTGATATTCTGTCATCATAGTAATAGAAAAAAAAACATTCAAGCTTTATTCAGATGTAGAAACGAAAAAGAAAAATAGACCAGGCTTTTTTTTAAATTGTCATGAAAAAGCAGGGAAGAAAGGAAATAAGCAAAATATAGGTGAATAATTGCTGGCCCCTTTACAAGTTCTACTGAGTAATTATCCAGTCAATTTCTATATCGAGAGAACTGTCTGTGTAGCCTTGATATAACTTGTCAAGTCATCAAACTTTGTTGCATCTGTGCTGCATAAATACTCTCAGCATTTAAACTTCATTGAGTGAAATTGTATACTGTGTGATTGTCAAGTCTTTCATTGGCTGTCATTTTATCTTGAGAGGGATGGTTCTGCCAGGTCTACTTGCTAAAGACACATTACACATGAATGAATACCTTTCTGACTTTCAACCCAGATCTGTAAGGGGAACTGGTCAAGTGCTCAGGTTGGTAGCAACCTTATAACCACATCCAGTTGTGATACTGACAGTGATTTCTTACCATAAAAATTATATTTAGTGGATACGCATATTCAAATAGACATCATTGTTTTTTTTCTTTTTGTTGGTACAGTGAAATTTATGTCTACTTTAGGTCTAAACTGGATGTTGTAAAGTTGAAGCAAAGCAGGAGTCAGGATTTTTCTGAAATGATAGAATGATTGAACCACCAACTGTGGCCTTTTATCAAACTACATTAAGTTTTTCTATATCCCTAACAGATGTTGACAATTTAAGGGCTTGATCTCTTCAAACTTACAGTCTATTTATTCAAGAGGATCACTTTTCAAACTAAATCTTCCTCAACCATCTTTATAATAGATGTTTTTATACTGGCAATTTGCCATAGAAGAGATCTACATTTTTCTCTTGACTGCAACTGCAGTTCTCACTTTTTATTATTGCCAGCATGTTTATACAAGAGTGAATGATTCATTCTTTCAAAACATTTCAAATTATTTACTCAGTGTCAGTGGCAAGAGCTTCTCTGTCAAAACTTAAAACCAAACTGAGCATTCATTATTGACAAGTCAAAAGACAGACATGCAATTCTGAACTATATCTCAAAAAGCCATCAATAAGTAAATAAAATACCAGAAAAGCAGAAACCAAGAAATATAATTAAAAAAGAAAAATGAAATTTTGCCAAGCTATGAGCGTTTTTATTGAACTCTTCTACATGTTTATTTGGAACACTTTACTGTGTGTGCAGAGAAAATTCACCTAAAATGAATGTGGGTTAAATGATGCCAAATTGTTAGCACCTGTGGAAAGAAAGAAAGCACAAATGAGAAATACATTGAAAAAAATATAAATGTGCCTTATGATTACTGTGTTCTCAAATATATATAAAAAGAATCATTTTTTTTATTATTTTTCTCTATTTGATATTCTAAAATTGATTTTGGGAAAGAAAAACATTTGATCTGAAGTGGTGTATGTATAGTTATAGCAATCTATATAACAGGTTTATATATATATATATATATATATATATATATATATACACACACACACTAAGTGACATTTGTGAACAAAGAGTAATAGAGATATGAACATACCTGTATAGAAATATATCTACAGCAGTATGCATATACTGGCAGTTATGCATGTGCACACAAACATTAATTAGAATAAATACTTTAAACAGTCACATACCAGCCTTTACATGGGTTCTATATACATATATATAATGCAGAGACATGGTGTAGTAATGGATTGAAGACTTGGAGGGCTGCGTTCAAATTCCAGTCAAATTCACTACATTCACTTACAAGCTAATGAAAAGGTATAAATCCATCTCTTCTCCCCAATCTCCAATTATGGTTAAGATAGCATGACAGACTGGGTTCTGTAGGTGGGTAGCAACTGGTCTAGAAAAAAGAAATACTCTGAATTCAAAACTCCCAACTATTCCAATCTTTTTACTCTTTTCTTTTCTCTCTCTTTTTTTTTTTTTTTTTTTCAATTGGAGTAGATAGACTAAACTATCACCTGGTTCACACTCCACCTTCGTCTATTGAACAGGTAAAGAGGCTCATCCTTTGTTCCCTGTTCAGGATGTGGTTTCTGGATTTCTCTTTTCCAATCTTTTCACTCTTATGTAGCCCCCTGCGCATCAGTGGCGTTACCACCTTGCTCGGAGCGATATGATTTAAAAAAAAAAAAACAGTAGAGCTGTCTGGTCTTTGTAGTCATGGATGGCAACTAGACGAGGAGAAGGTAAACTGTGAATTCAAATCTGGAGCTGGAATCTCTAAGACAGTCTGATGTCATGTTCAGTTCTGTTTTGGCAGCTATTGCAAAACTGCCAGTGCCAAGCTGTATTAGTCTCTACCTTTCCCTTAGAGAACATTGCTGGTATGGAGAGGGAGATGTGCTGTATGAGCAACTGCTGATCTCTAATTACAAAAAAATCTGCCCAGGTATGCATCTTGGAGAAGGCATAACTCTTCAGGCACAGATCCATGGTCCCTTGAAACCAACAAATGCCATACTATATAGCTAAATATGCATGTGTGTAGATGTACAGATGCATCACTAAGTCCATAGACTGATATATGCCTTGAACTCTGATCTGAAACTATTACTAAATGATGTTTCATACATGTGATACTCAGTGTTACTAGTGTTTTAAATAGAGAAAACTTTTCTTTATCTTTAAACTAAACCTTAGGATCCTTTCAGCTAACACTTCATCAGAGGATACTGTTGACAAGCCTAATTGACAAAGAATGGATAATTACATATGAAGATACACTGGAAGAGAAGAGGCAAAGTTGAAACATGATTAAAAGATAATTTATTTGTAAAAGAATTTATGAACAAAATGAAAAAAGGTTCCAAAAGAGTATGAAATAAAAAAAAAATCTTACCCCCAGCCTACTACCCAAAGAAATAGAATACTAAATGTTCTCTCATTGTCTGCAAAGACCAAATCTGCTTAACTTGATACAAATGGATTCAAGAACATGTAAAGGATTTTCTGACTGAACTTTGTACAAAACTGAAAACCAGCTGTCCATATACAACTCAACACAGTCTGGGCTCTCCATCAAAGTGCTGGCCAATTGCAGAATCATGAACTTTATCCATCTAGAAAAACTCTAGTTGCTGGAACATGCTGACTAATTCAAGTTTCTAATCTCTGATTGGTCCATCTCACATACTCAGTGTCACACTGACATTTAAATTTATAGATTACTGAACTAATTTGTAAGTGGGAAAGATGATCTTTTGACAAAAGAAAAAAATACAGCTCTAGAAAAATACAGCTCTAGAACCCGACTGTAGTGAACCATGAAGAGATGCAAACAGACATTTTGTCAGCAAGCATTCGGCTCTTTCTACCTAGCCATGGAAGTTGTAGATAAATAGGACTCAAATTGGATCCAAAACAACTACTAGCTCTTTAAAGTAATTAATCTTGGGCTCACATTACATGCTTAGTGATATTCATAGGATATCTATTGTCACCAAGAATATGGTAAACGTTTTCCAAATCGTGACTATGCAGGGAACTAGAGTAGCAATAGGGTTGATTTTTTAGGAGCAAATAAAGATTTTTCATTTGATACAGTATATAAAGTATTATAGGTTGTATAGCAACAAAAAAACATCATTAACCCAAAAAATATATCTGAATTGAAAATGGAATGCTGGAAAGTGGCAAAAAGTAATTTTTAGTGATGAATGCAAATTGTTACATTCTAATGCAAAATAATATATAAGATCACTGGGAGGAACAATACAAGATACAACACAGAGATGGTAAAATTTAGTGATGGACATGTAATGGTGTGAGGATGTGTCAAAAGATATAGCAAAAAAATTGGTAAAAGTTTATGGAAACCTAAACAGCAAAAATTATATTAGTTTTATATGGTCTTTTGGCAGAATACAAAAATGGAGAAATTGTTCAATATGATGGTGCTCCTTGTCACACAGCATGTGCACCAAAATGTTTCTTGTAGATAAAGAGGTTCAACTTTTAAAAAGACTGACCAACACAAAGTCCTAATACTAATATAATTGAACCATTATGATGCCAATTGAAGAAATATGTGGTCCAGTGAAAATCATACCATTCCCAATGAGAAAATCTGGACCTTGTTCCATTCAATGCCATACCAAATTGAGGCAGATATTCAAGTTAGACAGCAATGGTAATTTATTAAGATCTCCATACTTTGATATTTTGTACTGTCTGTAATGACAAAAATCACCTTTTAAAAGAAAAATTATTTTTGACTTAAGAGCTGAAAGGTGAAATTTTTGCTTGTGGTCCAGTATTTTTGCATGGCCTTTTTCAGCATCACCATTCTTAAAATGATCTATCATCCACCATAGAACACTAATGATAAATGCAGCAACTTGTTTTCTGGCTCTCAGAGGTCATAAAATGAGCAGAGAAAAGCATAATGATAATCACTCTTAATTTTGCAGTAAAATATTTACCAAAGTGGACCAAAAGGTTTGCATATGAACTCTTTAACATGTATATAGATATATGTGTGTAAATGTTTGTACAGATGTATACCTTTCTCTCTCATACACACGAGTGGGCCTATGTCATCTAAAATGATGGCAAAATATATATATCAATATGACAGCAACAAATATATTATTTTATCTACTATTGAGGATCTTACATTAAGACATAAGAAAATAAACAAAATAATTGAAACCACTGAGCATGACAGGAGGGATATATATATATAATGGTCTTTATTATAGTAGAGAAGATATATATCTTCTTCACTACTTGGCAACATGATTATTGCAAAAAAATAAAATAAGGCACTGTAAAGAGGTTTAATAACTTGTAGCAAAAAGAATGAACTGAGCTGATGATGTCTTTCTATTGTCTTTTTCTCCATGAGCGTGACAAGTGAAATATATATATATATATATATATATATATATATATATACACACATAGATAAGTAACTGTGTATATGTCTTCAGGTATATATTTCTCTGCTTCTGTCTGGAGATACAAAATTTTATTTCTGTCATGGAATATTTTTTTAAGTGTGCATTGTTTTCTGAATCTTTATGGAATATGTATCCATTTTTTTTAATTACTGTCTTCAATTTTTCTGTCTTTAACACAACATTCTAATTTCCTTCTATTGTCTGAAGTTTTGAGCTAACATTTTTCATTATTCTCAGTATTAACCTATTTCTATTGCTTGAATGTTGTTTTTGTACAAAGTCTCAGCATATGTTCTTCAATTTGCCTGTATTTTTTAAAAATTTTGAATCAAATATCTTAATTATTACACATATATGTAGACAGTTGTCTGCATATTTGTTGTTTTTCAAACAAAAATTTGGATGATGTATTCTTTGACCTTCCTGTATTGTTAGAAGTTCTAATTTCAAGCATTTTTATTAGATATATTTCTGCAAGAACATAGTAATTTAATCATGGAAACTGAGAGTTAAGGTTTTATATTAATAGTGTTAACATTAGAAAAAGACAAGAAAAATCTTAAATATTCTTGTAGATTTAAAGCAATAGTGATGTGGTTCTACAGAAGGATGCTGAGATTATCATGAATAGAGCATGCATTAAATGAAGATATTTTTTTCAGAAAATGAAGACAAAAAAGACAAAAATAAATTCAGAAAGTGTTCAAATTTTGAGGAAAGAAAAATTTTACATCCACAGCAGTTTTTGAAGGCAAGAGGAAAGCAGCTAGTAAGCTACTTATTAAGCTTGTATAAATGAATGATATAAATAACAAACATTGCTAAGAGTTTCAAAGGATAGGAAGTTGTAGGAAGCCATGATTGCTCTTGTATTGAAGGGAACCAAACATAAAAAAGATTATGGATCATTATGCAAGCCATTAAAATATTCTTGAGCTATTAATTATGAAAATTAGATTTTTTGAACAGAGAAAGGCACAAAAATACATGCTTCATTCATGCATGTTTTGTTTACCAACTATTTTCACTTGACAGATTTTCTATTGTGATTCTCTGTTTTATTATCACTTAATTCCTAAGGGACTTGCCTTACTTTTATTCCATATACACTATCAAGCTTGATTTTGTTTTCCCATCTCATAATTTTCTACCATTCTTCAAATCTGATCTTGTTGTACCAAAGACATAACAACAATATATGCTGAATTCTTCAAAACTGGAGTTGTCTTGAGTTTGTTCTCCTGTAACAGATGATAATACCCAGACATTATTAGTACTACAGAATACTGCCCTATTACACGACCTGTATGTGTCAAGTCTTTTCAGAATATAGGAAATCCCTACAACTTTTTATCCTTTGTAGTTCTAAGCAAATTTAGTCCTCTTATTAACCCATCTGTTTTCCCATCTTATAAAGGTAGGATATTTGATATTTCCTTTTCATTTTCAATATGTCTGGTGAATGTCTATTTTCTTATATATCCAAGAAATTTCAACTATATTTTTCTGTTTCTAATTGGAAGTGTCTTGTTTGTTTCTATTTTCCTTAAAACTTCTCCATTGTTTACATGTTCCATTTATAGTAGTCTCAGCATCCTCCTGCAGAACCACAATTCTGTTACTCTAAGTTTCTCCTTTTTCTATGTGAGGAAGTTTTCCATCATTCATTTTGATTGAGAACCTGTTTTTTAAATTCTTATTGGCAATGTTGTATTATATTATACTGCAATATTTCTTTGTCTTGAGTTTGTTTTTCAGTAACATAGATTGCAATAACCAGATGTTTATTGTTTGTACAATCATTTAACTGTAGTATAACATTTATAGAACTTTAAGGAAAATTCAGTAGCTAAAAAATAAGTTACACATTACAGTTATAATTATTATAATTATGAGTTACGTAATCCAATAGGGTTTTATTGTAATGGAATGTCCCAAACTCCCTATTGCCTATATGGACTGACTATGTTATTAGTCATATATAGTGAGCACAGGAGATACTTGTGATTTGCTTCAGCAATTACTCGCCTGCCACCAGATTCCCTGCCTTGTAATGTATTCTCTTTACAATAAACTTTTGTTCTTTCATCTATGCATGTGTTGCTGTTCTTTCACTTGAATACTACTTTGTTTGTAACCTTTTTAAAAGATACAATAGTTTTCACGTCTCTCCTCAAAAACGTAAATTAAAGATAGTATGAAACAAAATAAAAACAGCATCAATTTACATACATTTCAAGACAATGTAATCTTTAACGAGAGAGAATCACCTTAAAAAAAATATCAGAGCTCATTTTCAAATGTGAAGAAAAGTTTTTACTACGATATTTACATTGTGATTCAAAAGACAAAATACTATAACCAAAATTAAATACACACATAAAATAAAATAATAAATGAGATAAACAAGCTAAACTCATGAATATTGATAACATAAAATATATTGAAAAGGTCAGGTTTATCCTTTGCTTAACATTCCTTAGTTCCCCCTCCCACTGTAGCCTATAGAACCAATGAAAAGAATGAAGATTGCTTGAAGTTTGAAACTGTCAGACATCATGCACTGTTGATTCGTATGTCCACACTATTTTATATATACATACAAACATACACACATATGAGAATAAAAACAAAAAGAAAACTTATTTTAGTCAATGTGTTTCGTCTACTGAGAGACTTTATCAAGGCAATAAGAGGATGAAATGTATCAATTTATGGTAATTTACCTATGCACAAATGAACTCTTTCAAACTATAAATAAACAGCAGCTTCTGTTTTGAGAGAGGCTATTCCAGCAGATAGCTCTGACAGCCAGACCAATACAGTCATGATGGTGATCTTCTCATGTTGTATCTGTTTGTACTACTGTTTTTTTAATAATATATTTGGTAAACTCTCTTCCGTCTTTGTGTCTTTTTTCTGGCCCCAAACCAGGTCACAACACAATTAAAATAAATTTTTCTTTTGTCTTTATTTACATTATCTTTTTACAAATAGACTCTATCTGAAATATATATGTTGTAACCCTAAAAGATTACTGCATGATTAATCACCAAAACAGAGATTGGGAATAAATAATAGTATATCAACAAGACACGTATACTGCGTGAAATAGATACACTGCTAATAAACTGCTAGTCAGTATAATCACTCTACTCTACTCCAATAGTGTCCACATATTTAAGAACATAGAAACATCTCATTCTTGTATATAGGTAGGTATACAACAATATATATATATATATATATATAAAATTACAGAATATTGAAATCTTAAACCTGATATAAAAAATATCAGGTCATATGGAAATTTCAATCCAATACAATTTGATAAAATTTTCACTTTAACTTCTGTAAATATACTTGATACTTATCATATAAAAAAAAATAATAATTATCTCAAGTGTAAAAAGAAACTTTCACATAAATGGTCAGGTAAACTATACATTTGTGTAGTCAGAGACCTCACATAAAAATAGGTACGTAAGGTACAGACTTTTGAAATCAGGTGTTATATGCAGAAATAGTCTGGTAAAACAGATATTTGTATAGTCAGAGGCTTTATACAAAAATAGGTTAGATTGTGCAGTCAAGCTTTCTATTTAGAAGAATAAGACAGAGTATATTTATGTTTAGTCAAAACAAAAATAGAAATGCAATTTCAGTAGTCCAGAACTCCACACAAAAATACATATACATTTGAATGATCACAGGCTTTGCACAGAAATAGTTATGCATTTTTGTAATCTGGAGTTCTTCACAAGAATACATTATTTTTATGATCATGGTCTCTACACAAGAATAGGTATGCATTTATGTGATGAGGGACCCTA